>PVIY010051098.1:0-15857 GCA_004026745.1 Myrmecophaga tridactyla
CCTTGAAGCCCTTCTAGATTTCCACTTAGAATTCAGCAATTACACCTCTGTCTGGGACCACCCCGTTATAAGAAGTGTTAGAACGAACTGTGGTCTTCCTTGTTTAATGGTACATGTCTGTTATGTCCCTGTTGCATCTGGGTCTACTTATCTTTCTGCACCTCCAACCCGGTACCAGGCCCAGTGACCTTCCTGTCTGGACTGGACACTTAGTCCTCTTGGTGAAGCCCCACTCATCTTTCAAAACTTTTGCCTCAGTGTAAAAAGAATGGCTACATTTACTGAGTACATACTATGTGCCTGCCAGAGTCTGTGCATTTTACGGGCATGAACTTATATACCTTCATAACAACCTTACTTATGAAGTAGCTACTAAATGATTTCACTTTATGGATGAGGAAGCTAAGGCACAGAGACATTAAGTAACCTGCTCAAAGCCACAGAGCCAGTAAGTGGCAAAGCCTGGATTTAACTCTGAACAGTCTGGGTCCAGAGTCGGTGCCCTGTAACCTCTGCTGTCCCCTCTTGAGGTGGTTGTGGGCATGGGGTCTGCCTGTTGCAGTTTGAATCGGGGATCTTGTTCCCCTAACTGCGTGACCGTTTAGGGGAACTGTACCACAGCTTCCCCAAGGGTGAGGTAGAGGAATAATAGAGCCCACTTCAGAGGGCTATTATGAGACTTCAGAGAAAGGGCACGTGTAAAAGGCGCTGCCAGGAGCCTGGCCTAGGGTGAGCAGCTGCCATCTGCACAGGGATTCCTAGTGGACAACGCCCCCTGGAATGCATCCAGGTGCAAGGGCCTCTCCCGCCTCCCCCGAAAGCTTGTCTGTGAGGCACAGGATGGAGGGCTGAGGAGAGGCAGGGCCAGCGCTGCTGCCTGGGACAGACTGGTCTCATGCACCCAGCACCCCAGAAAGTCCACCCTCATTCCCACACAGCCACAGGACAGGATTCCAATGTCAAGAATAAAAATAACCAACCAACCAACCAATCAAAATCCACCCAGAAAACAACAGGATTGCAGACAGAGGCCCAGAGTGACAGGATTCCTTCGTATCTTTTATGAGAAGAATCAGCCACACCACCCCCACGCTCCCCCCTTGTCTTTTAAGGCCCTCCCCACAGGCGGGAGAACCGTGCAATTCTCTATAACTGAGTTTTAAAAACCCTCGGATGTGTGAGGAGAAGACCTGGAAGGTAGTAAGCGAAAGTGGAAACAGTCCTTGTGTTAAGTTGGTGGCAACCTGTGTGTTGGGTTGTGTTGGTGGTGTGTGTGTGTGTGTGTCAAGAACTTTCTTAATGGAGTCATAAGACACCATTTCCTGCCTACCATGGATAACCATTAGCAGTAAATCTGTTTTAGATATACTGGCTGTGTTGGCCCGTACAGCACCTGCTCCCCACTCCCCTTTCTCAGCCCACAGGCTACTGGGATTTTGATTCCCAGCCTGGGTCCCAATATGGGCTTATGACCCAGCCCTGCCCGTTAGAGCATTGGATCCGTGGGTCACAGAGGGTGGCTGGGAGCTGAGCACCTGACCCCAGTTAGCCCAGCGAGACTCACTTCTGAGACTTGCGTTTGAGCAGTGGGGTGGAGCACGTCATGAGCTGCCAGTGGCCACCACATGCAGAGGTCTGGCTGAGTTCAAGGCCAACCCATGAGCCAGGCTGCAAGACGGCGAGGGCACGGGGGTACAGAGACTATTTGAGCTTCTGGATGCAGCCGTACCTGAATGAGGCATCTTTCGCAGTTTTCACTTTGGAGGCAGCCTGCCTAGGATACATCATGGCTCTTCCGCTTGCCAGCAAGGGGATCTCGGGTGAGTCCTCCCTTTGCCTCATACTCCTCATCTGCAAAATTGGGATAAGAATGTACCTACCTCTTTCTAGTGCTATATAACTTGGTTTGGGAACAATCCCTTCAGTCAAGGTGCAGGCCCCAGGCATTGAGTTGCATGAGGATAAGTGAGTTGATTTATAGAAAGCAAGTGCAAGCACTAATAGGCTTTGGTTGTTATCAGTATTAACTAGCAATACCTAGCTGGGTTTCTGCCGCTTGCATCTGAGAGGTCCTCCCTGCATGGTACATGGTAGGGAATGTTTTCTAAGGCTGGACAATTAGATAGAACTGCTAGAACCACCCACAGGGCCAGACAGTCTCTCTATTGACATTTGACCGAGGCCAAATAGAGATGTGGCCCTATCTCTATTTGGCCACAGCCCCTAGCCCCCTTCATCCGTGTCAACGGACAGCTATGGATCCAGACAGTGTATCTGTTAGGATCCTCACCCTACCAGGTAAGCGCTGGGGTGAGCTCCTCTACAGTGCTCAGGGGCCTGGTGGGCCTGCCCATAGGTGGGCGGCCCCAGCCTTCTCTTCCCTCACCCATTGCTAACTTGGAAGACAGGCTCGCTGTCCCGACCTGCAGTGCCCTGTGCATCTAATACCTGCCCTGCTCAGCTCATGCCAGCCACACCCCCACGGCATGTTCTAAACAGCTGGACTTTTTGGAATCTACAAGACCTGACATCTTCCTACTAAAGGACATCTCCAGTGGGGTCAGAGCCAAGACCATGGCACAGTCACTTACAGTAACAGCTACAATTTATTGAGCATGTGACAGGGGTTCTTTAGCCGCAGAGATGTGATGGGAAGCTTGGCCCTGTCCAGGAAAAGGCCCCACCTACTCAGCTGGGGCATGCCCTTGCAGGGGTTACAGCAGTTTTAGGTAGAAACAGGCCTGACCCTGGGGCTCCTTCTTCCCTCTCAGGCAGTCCTGTGATTATGTAAAGTCTCTTCTCCCTGCCTGCTGTCATCGCTGGATACAGGCAGCGGCTGAGGCGTGAGCTCCCCCATCCAATCAAGGGCCCCTGTATCAGTTACCTAATGCTGTGTAACAAATTACCCCAAATTTATTCTCTCTAGCGGTTGCAGTCAAGCTGTCGGCTGGACAGCAGTCATCTGAAGGCATGTCTGCGTCTGGAAGATCCACTCCCAATCTCAGTCACGTGGCTCTTGGCAGGAGGCTTCATTTCCTCCCCACGTGGGCCTCTCCATTGGGCTGGCACAGCTTCCGCCAGAGCGAGTGATGAGAGAGAGAGAAAAGGGAGACAGAGAGCGAGACAGAAGCTGCAAAACGGAGGCTATAGCGTCTCATAACCAAATCTGGAAGTGACACACCATCACTTTGGCCGTATTGTTTCATTCCCACTGACCAACCCAGTAGGAAGCAGGACGGCATGCAGTGTGTGGGTGCTGGAGGTGGGTCGTGGGAGGGGGTGACCACAGCACCCCAGGAGGGTTTGGAGTCAGGAAACAGGGACGGGGTGGGGGAGGGCAATCCAAAGTCAGAGAGACCTTAGGACTGTGAACTGGGGTTGGCAGTGGTTCCGTTTAACTGGACACTTACCAGAGACGGAGATTGTACCCACCTGAACAGATCACAGAGCACACTGAAGGGTACCGAGGCTTTTGGCAGGACCGGGGTGAGGAGTGCAATTCTGCTCTGAGCAGACGAGGGGACGGGTTTTGGGGGGATGAGAACAAACAGAAGCTGCAAAGTGGGCTTACCCTTGAGACTCCCCCATGGGGCTGGTCAACTGTTTACTGGGCGGTGGATAAAACCCCGTGGGAGGTGCCGTCCGGAAACCATCCTGCTCGCTCCCGAGGTTTCGCACCGGCTGGCGGGGAGGCTCTGGAGAAAAGACAGATGTCATCGTGGAGGGAGGACGCTTTTGAGCTTTCTCAGAGCAGGAGAAGCACAGAGCAAAGTCCTTAGAAGAAAGAAAATGCACGGCGGCTTTCTGGAAACCTTTTGCCATCCTTGCTGCTCACAGGCCCTGGTTCTCACTTTTAACGTCTTCGTGCACCTTTCCTCCTCGTTCTGCCCCACCGAATTTGGGGTTTCTGAATATCGCCAGTGGATTTTTACTGACCCGCTTCAGGTCGATGTTAAGTCCACTCCGAGGCCCTGGAGCCCTTTCCAGGCTGCGGAGGTTTTGTCCCACCCCCCTCCTAGCTCACTCTCCTTCCATCTCTCTTTCATCTCTGACTGCCCCACATCTGGCTTGGTTCTAGTGGAAACTCCATCCCCAGGGAAGTAGAGGGAGCGCAGGCTGCTCCAGAGCCAGACAGCAAATTCCTGAAGCCTTAACAGGTTGGTTTTCATCAAAAGCCTTGGCGTCTCCAGATGGCCAGACACGTCTTTCCTGGGTAATGACATTTGCAGGCCCCAAGGCTGGCCCCCATTTCCTATGTGCGGCAGCCCTCTGACTTCCGACACCCAGCGTCCTCGGTGTCCCGGCTGTCCCGGCCAGGCCTACCGAGTCCTCTTCCACTTTCCAGGGGGTCGCCAGGGCCTGGAGTTCTACTGGATGGATGAGAAACCAACTCCTGCTGCTGCGACCATGGCAGCTGGGAGACCAGAGTTGTTTCGCCTTTGACTTTGGGGTGAGTTCTAACAAAGCCGCTTGCCTCTCTGCTCTCAGAGCTGCCTGCGCACAATTCCACTCTCCCACCCACACAGACGTTGAGAAATTAATCAATGAGATCATGTGACTGTAAGTGTCCACCGTTGGTGTGCCAATTAATTGCAGGAATTTGTGCTCCTTTGGTTCGAGGGCCCTGTGATACCTGTATTTTCTTTATCTATAACTCGGTTCAGCTACCTCCTCAGCACCAGTAATTTGAGGGGAGTAATGCTTCTAGATCAAGAGTAGTATCAGCTCCTTCTTATGGTTGTCTGCACTGACATTTACAGTGTCATGGAAAGAGTTCCAAGTCCCCTTTACAAACCTAATGAGCAGTTAACGTGGGGCCAGGCTGGATGCCCCTTGGCTTTCACAACCACAGATGACATCAGTGAGAGTAACTTACAGTTTCTAAATTAGATCCAGCTAAAGGGAATTTGTTTTTCCCTACTTTTCTTTGCCACCCCCTCCTACCTGCCCCACCTCTGAGGCTAGGTGAGGAATTTCTTGGATCAGGAGGCAGAGGAGGTTTTCAGGGTGCTGGCTACTCCATTTGCCCTCCCCTCGGAATGGTGAGCCTATGCAGCTGGGATCAATGGACCCATGAGGTGGACTAACGGGGTGTACAGTGCTGGCTGCAGCCTCCAAGGGTGGGTTAGGGGATAACTGCACAGTGTTCACACTTGCCAACTGCCCCTGGGTGGCTGCTAGGCAGGACCAGTTTGAAGTCACAAAAATTAGACTCTGTGACCATTACTGTCCACCCCTTTAAGCAGGTGGGATCTGGCAGATATACCAGGAATGAACAATCCAATCCAGCAGGTGACGTAAGGCAAGAAAGAGCAAGCAGTACAGTAGGTACAGGGACTCATTTACTCATCAACATTCATTTATTCATTCCAGAAATGTTTTGTGTATGAGGTGCCAGCCCTGGGGATGTGATGGTGAGCTGGATGGCCATGGCCCTGCTCTCCAGAGCTTGCATTCTAGTGGGGGAGATGGTGGCAATACAGTACGACAAGTGCTGCCTGTGCTATGGAGCCTGTGAACAAAGGTACCTAACCCAGACCAGGCACATCATGGAAGGCTTCTTGGAAGAAGTGACACTTAAGCTGAGACCTAAATGATGATGTTCTAATCAAGGCCATTTTGTTTGCAGAAACAGAGTTTCTCAAATTAACTCAAATAAAAAGATTGGTGATGGTGGCTGGCAGGGGGGTGCAGAGGGGTTGAGAAGCTACAGAGGCAGCACGTGGAACCCAAATGCAGAAAGAGAGACTGGCTCTCATGGCATCTGAAGCCTGGAACTAGGAATACTGAACAAAAGCTCTGGTTTTCACTGGTCGGCAGCTGCATGCCCTCCCTCTCTTTCTACCTCTCTGATCACCTCCGCTTTTTCTCGTTCTCTCCCTGATGGCTTCCTCTGCTTACTTTTTAGGCCTCAGTGTATCTGTCACCTCCTCAGAAGGCCATTCACGGCCACACTAGGAAAGTGGTCCCTCGTTACTCTATCTCATTACCCTGTGCCTTTTATTTATAACTTATCATAAGCTGCAATTATTGCATCAACTCATTTGCAAATTTGTTTTTCATCTCTTTCTCATGAACTTAGAGTTGTGTCATGTTAAGAATTCAGACTTCATTCTAAGTGTCAGGAGTGACATGGTCCAGTTTGCATTTGCAAAAGCTCCTGAGACTGGAGGTGGACAATGGACCTAACATGGGGCCTGCACAGAGTAAATGCTCAATAGATGACGGCCATTGTCACTGAGTCAGGAGGGTTGTTAGGAGACCAATGTTAACGGTCCAGTCAAGAGATGATGGTAACTTGGGTTAGAAAAGCAGCAGGGCAGATGGAGAAAATCAGGTTATTCCTAAGCCATTTAGGAGGAAGAATAGAGGAGACTTGGTACCTGGTTAGATGTGGGGAACAGGGAGAGAGGGGGAGGCAAGAAGCACTCCAGGGTTTGGGATATGGCCACAGGGTGGTTGGAGGAAGAGATAATGATGGCATTTCTGTCACCATGAGTTTGAGATCCCTGAGGGGCATGAAAATGGAATGTTGGTGATGTATGGTCTTGAGATCCCTGGAGAACTTGCCTGCAGATGCATATTTGGAAATCTTTCTCATAGAAAGAGAAATGGAAGCTGTGGAGATGTTTCCAAAGAGAGAGACGAGAAAATGGCTTGGGACAGAACCCTGAGAAACATCAAATTTGGAAGAATGATAAGAGGAAAATAAGCTTGCAGAGGAGACTAAAAAGGAAACAGTGGCCAGAGAGAGAGGAGGGAAACCACAGGAAGAGGTTTCAAGGAAGCCACACAAGGAGTATTTGAAAAGATGGAGAGGGCCCGCAGTGTCAAATGCTGTTGTGAAGTCAAGCAAGATGAGAAAAGAAATATATCCCCCAGACTTTATTGACAATGGGGCCATTAGCAATCTTGGGCAAAGCTGTTTTATTACAAGGGGGAGGGGGCAAAAGCCAGCCTCCAGTGGGGAGCATGGGGGTAGGCACCGTGAGTGCGGACAACTCTTTCCAGAATTTGGGCCAGAGAGGGAAGGGGAGAGAGCATTCATAGAGGGTGGAGTAGAATGAGGAATGGAGGAGAGGGTTGTTTGCTCATTGCTCATTTTGAAAATAGGAATGATGTGAACAAGCTGCATGGTCAACAGAAGAAGGAGGAGAAGGTGAGAACATAGGAGGAAGGATGAAGAAAGTTATCTTCTGCCAAAGAGCCCATGGAAGACGGGAGGGAGGAGAAGCAGCTCGACCAGGAGGGGTCCCCCTCCAGCTGCTGAGAGGGACCCAGGAGCAAGTGATCCCACCTTGGCAGCCCGGCTGGGAGCAGAGAGCTGTGGGAACAGAGAGCCTTGAGAGAGGCTCACACCCAGCAACCTCCTGACCCCCCTCTTTGTCACACACCCAACCCTGCTGCAGGCCTTCACGTCCGCCAGAGATCTGCTCAAACGTCACACCCTTAGGAAAGCCATCCTGAGCCTTCCAACAGGGACACAGTCCCAGAGACATACTCTCCCAGCACGTCACACTTCTTCAGAGCTTTTCTTTAAAACCTGAATTACAGAGAGAGAAAAGGATTCTCTTCACTTCAGGGCATCCTGCCATCATCCATCCATTAAATTAAGAGACCCCTGGGGTAGGCTGAATAACGCCCCCCTAAGATGTCCACATCCTAACCCCCAGGACCTGTCAATATGTTGCCTTTCACAGCAAAAGGAAGTTTGCAGGTGTGATTAAGTGAAGGATTTTGAGATGGGGAGGTTATCTGGGATTTTCCAAGTGGGCCCAGTGTAACCACAAGGGTCCTTGTAAGAGGGGGCAGAAATGTCGGAGTCAGAGACGGGTGGCGATGTGATGAGGGAAGCAGCCTCCGTGAAGGAGATGTGACGGCGCTGTGGTTTTGATTTCGAAGATGGAGGAACGGGTCACGAGCCAAGGAATGCAGGTGGCCCTTAGACTAGAAACTGGCAAAGGCAAGGAGACCAATTCTCCCTGGAGTCTCCAGAAAGAGCTGTCAATTGAACTTTATCCCAGTGAGCCTGATTTTGGATTTCGGACCTCCAGAACTATAAACTAATAAATCAATGTGTTCTAAGTCACTAAGTCTGTGATAATTTGTTACAGCAGCAATAGAAAACTAATACTGCCCCTGTCTTGTTTTACTTTTTGCATTCACCTCCCCATCTTATTCCAGCTCCCCTCCCTCACTACAATATATTTAATATATGCCCTATATCTATAGGCATGTCTTGAGAAAACATACCATGCCTTTATATGCTATGTTCTAAATTTTCATAAATGTTATTGTGCCTTTGCTCTCACGCTTTCTTACTTTTGCCACTCAACACTAAATTTTAGAGAACCTATGACTATTGCTATGTGTACATCCAGTAAGTTGCACCTGCCTATTACATGGGATTCCACAGTATACATGGACCACATTTGATGCATCTGTCCATCTAAGTTCAACAGTAAGACTGCCACTAGGGCGGCTGCCGTGGCTCAGCAGGCAGAGTCCAACCTGCCATGCTGGAGGTCTGGAGTTCGATCCCTGGTGCCTCCTGCCCATATGCAAATTAAAAAAAAAAAAAGACTGCCACTAATGTTCTGTAGCCACTGACATTCCTGAATGAACATCCTCACACATCATGGACCTGTGAGAGCATTTCCCTGGATTGTGCACCCAGAGGTGAATTGTTGGTCTGTTAGTTTATTCACTAAGTGTTGCCTGTTGCTCTCAGGAAAGATGACACTGTTTGTACTCTCGCTAGCAGTCCACGATGGTTCCTGTGGCTCCATTTCTCCAATAATGGTTGGTATTATTCTTCTAAGTCTTGCCACTCTATGGGGATAAGGGGACATGTGATAATTGTTTTACTTTGCACTTCTCTGAGGGCCATGAACTCGACAATTCCTTTATATCTTTCTTAGTCATTTGGTATATTTCTTCCATGAATTGCTTATTTATCTTCTTTGCCAATTTCTCACCTGGAATTGGTTAGTGTCTTAGCTTGTTGCCATGCAGAAGCTCCTTAAGTATCTTTCTAGACTGAGTCAGTGTTAGTCACTGCAAGTTATTTTTCCCAGTTTATCATCCTTTTAACTTTGGGTATTATACCCTTTATTAAATAAAAATTGCTAATTTTGAAGTAAATGGATAAAAACTTTCCCCTTTTAAGATCTGTGCATTTGGAACCTTGTCTAGCAAATTAGTCCCTACCCCACAGTCAAAAGATATTCTTTAGGCTTTATAGATTTACCTTTTGCTTCCAGTGGGTGTGTACCTTTGTCATACATTTTTGCAACTTGGTCCACAAATGTCTTGTTAATTCTTCACTTGATTAATTCCTAAATGATTTGCTGATCTGTTGCTATAGTGAAGAGAAGCTTATTTTTTTTTACTATATTTTCCAGATGATTACTTCTAATTTAGAGGAAAACTTATGAATTCTGTAAATTGATTCTATATCCTGCCATCTTGAGGAACTACATATTTGTTAGTTCTTTTAGATTGTCTGTTGATTGTTTGTTTTTATTTGTAGACAATCAGATTATCTACAAGTGATAGTTTTAACTCTTCTGCTGCAAGAGTTATCTTATAATCCTCATTTCTTTTTCTTGTCTTATTGCATTGACCAATACTAAGTTGCACAATAATAGTCATAGCAGGTATCCCTATCTTATACCTGACCATGGAGATGTGTATCTAAATGATTGTTTGTTTGCTGGTTTCCTATAGGATTTAGTAGAGAGTCATTATCAAGTTAAAGAAGTTCCCTTCTATTTCTAGTATCTGAAAATTTTTATCAGAAGGAGATGCTATGCTTTTCAAATGCTTTTTTAAACATATCTTGAGATACTTGCATTTTTTCATTGTGTTAATGTAGTAAGATTTCCTGATACTCAGCCATCTTTACATTCTTCAGAAAAGCCCTCCATAGTCATTGTGATGGTTAAGTTCACGTGTAAACCTGACTAGGTTACGGTGTCCAGTTGTTTGGTCTGGCAAGCACTGACCTGATTGTTATTCTGAGGATAGTCCATGGATTTAAATCATTAGTCAGATGATTGCATCTACGGCTGATTACATCTACAATCAACAAAGGAGATTGCCTTCAGCAAGGAGAGAAGTCACATTTAATCAGTAGAAGGCCGTAAAGGGAGAGCTGATGATCTCAGCAGTCAGAAAGAATAATTTCCATCCCTACCCCAGTTTCTCCTGGGGAATTCACTGAAATTGTCATCAGAGCTCCCATTGCGTAGCCTGCCCTATAGGATTCAGACTTGCCAATTCCCACGGTCACATGAGGCAATTCCTATAATAAGTCTCACTATATATATATGGATGGAGAATCCTGACTAATCTAATCACAACACGTTATTTCAAAAACACTTTATTGAATTCCATATGCTTATATTTTATAAGGGATTTTAACAACTATGGTAATAAGTAAAATAGTCTGTAATTTCCTTTCCTTGTACTGTCCATAGAGTTTTGAAAGCAAGGTTATAATGGCCTCATAAAAAGAGTTAGGCAGGTTTATCGCTTTATTATTTATCACTTTCTATTAGGATTTCTTTTAGGATGATCCCAGGCCTAAAATTTCTTTTTAGTGGTACCCAGGCCTAAAGAAGGTGGCTGAGCTCATCTTACCATGTGTTTTCCTCAAATCAAGCTTCTCCTCCAAGAATAAAATAAAGCCCCTCAGGGTTGTGGTTTTACATGGGTTTTTGAGCCTGTCCCTAGTTTATCAGAACGAGTCCCCCAGGACTGCTAACAGAGATATTGACAGAAAGAAGCATGAGTCACCTAACAGGCAGCAGCGCCCCCTGGGAGCAGCCTCCTTTTGCAGCAAAACCTAGGGCTGGGCAGGGGGCTCCGGGCAAGAGCCAGGGACTCAGAGTCAGGTTCAAGCCAGGTTCTGCCACTTACTGCTGTGTGACCTTGGGAAAGTCACTTCCCTTCTCTGAGTCTGGGTCTCTAAAATGGTCTACATGATTTAGAGATTATTTGAGTCCCCTTTTCCAGCTATTATTTGTCGATACTTAAGGAGAACAGTCAAAGGCAGCAAAAAGATACAAACAGTTCAGAGGAAAAACGGAAACAATGAAAGAGTGATAAAATTCAGGTTTTCCTAGATTCTATCAGTAGCTCTATATGGATGAAAAATATTAATAATGGTGTGTTTTATTGCAAAGCAATGACTATCCCTGAAGGCCCACACTCCCTTGAGGGCAGGCACTGTGCCCAAAGGATATGCCTTGGTCAACATACGTTCATCCATTCGGAGGGTAGGGGGAGTTGGCAATTTCTCTTGCTTTCGGTAACATCACCTGGCATGAGATAAGCAACGCTTTGGCGAGTAGCTCCATAACAAAACACAAACCAGCTTCAGCTACACGTGGGTGTCTTCCTTTCTCACATCTTGTAAAGCATTTGGTAGTGACTGTGAAACAAATTAGGAAATGTATGTTCATTCTTCCAATTTCCTCCACTAATATCACATTGACATCTGCTATGCTCTTCTGTGGCTTTGTGTGTGCGGATTTTTGCTTCAATGTGGAATCATGGTTGTTGCTGTTTGGTTTTTTTTTTTTTTAAGAGACTTCAAACAGTAATTAAACTGAACATACGTGGTACCAACAATGCAGAACAATGCACGGTGTGCACATGCCTGACCGAGCTCATACGTGTAAACTATATCATGACAGCCACCTGGCCAAAGGCAACTCGTGAGGCTCCCTTGATGACAGACACATCCTGAATTCAGAAATATTAAAATGTGGGGGAAATGTTCTTCTTGGAATTGACGGAACATGGTAATACAAGGAAGGGGCCGATTACTATGAAATGGAAATGATGTGCAAATTGCAGACTGCTCCACAGGTGTTTGCAGACATGACCCAGGACCCCGTCCTGACCCTGCTGGGAGCGAAAGTGAAGTGCACTGGGCTGCCCCCCTGCACCCTCTTACTTACTTATAGGACCAATGGCACAAACTCAAGATCTGGCTGCTCTAAGGCTAGGCTGGCCAGGGTGGAATAAGCCAGTCTGGGGCTGGGGTTAGAGGTCAGCCTGTGGTCAGCGAGTGGGTCATTCATGGCAGTTAGGGGCAGACTTTGAGGGTTGGGGTCAATATTCAAGCACGGCTCATGTACAGGGTCGGTCTCGTAAGTGTAATTAGGGATGAGTCCGTGACTGGGCCAATGGTCAGCCTGTGACTGAGGTTTGGAGTCAGCCTGTGTCTGGTTTGAGCCTGGCCGGGGCTGAGATGTGGTGAAGCTGGGAGTCAGTGGGTGGGAGGAGCCATGGAGCAGAGAGCAGTCCACATGAGCCCGGCTCCGGACTGGGCCCCACGAGCAGCCCTTAGTACCCGAGGCCCAGCAGAGTGCCCCGGGCCTGACCCCTGGGCCTGGCAGCCTCTGCTCTGGCCACCTGTATAGCTGTGCTCTCGGCAGATCCTTCTGAGCAACTTGGGCCCTGCCTGCCTCACAGCGCCTCCCTTCCGAGCCCTGGGGGTCCTGTCCCTCTGCTCCCCAACACAGCGCTACAGCCGTGGTGGGAGTCAGCTCTGCCCAGCTCACCCAGAGCCAGGCACCGTCCTGGAAAGAGAAGGTGCCCTGATGTGCTACCCAGTGGGGCTGCTGTATCTCCCGCCAGAGAACGGATGATCCTGGGAAAGTCACCTGCCCTCTCCCAACTCCAGTTTTCTTGTTTGTAAATTGTGAATCAGCACCTCTGTGAGGATGAGCGAGAAAAAAAATGTTGGAAATTATTGTGAAAACAGTGATGGTGATAGAGAGGAGGGTGGAGGAGCTTTGTCTTCTCCTGGAGCCTCATGGGGGGCACGGAGCATGTGCTGCTGCAAGCACAGAGGAACAAGTACTGGTTCTGGAGTCCCACAGCCTTCAATTCCCAGCTCAGCCTCCTCTTAGACATATGTCTGGGGGTAAGCAGGCTCTGCAAAAGGAAACACCAGTAACAGCCAAACACTGATAATATTTGAGGAACTTAATTATGAGCTAAGCTTCCCATTTAACCCGTCCTTTAAACCCTCCCAGCTTTGTGCAGATGAGGATACTGGGGCACAAAGAGGGCAAGTCAACTGTGGGAGGTGGCACTGAAAATCAGGTGTGGGGCGTCACCTCACGGCCGCGTGGTTCCTGGGTCGTTACTCAGGTGCCCTCCTGAGTGTCACCTGGAGATTCACACACACACACACAGCACCTGCTCACCAGATGGCAGCTTTCTTCAATATTGGCACTTCATGCTAAAGGGCCCAGGAGAACCACTTGTGGGACCCAGGTATTCCCAGCACTGCACCCTAGTCCATCCACATTTACAGAGCCCGTCCACGGACAAGATTCCATTTGTTCCTCAGACCCTAGGAAATGAGCAGGGGAGGTATATTAGTCGGGTAAGATGGGCTCTGCTAAGACAACACATAATCCTTCCAATCTCAGTGGCCACTCCCAGCAGAGGCTTTCTCCTCCCTCCTCTCAAACATCAATATGGCATGGTGGCTTTGTCTCATCAGGGACTCAGGGACCCAGGCTGCCTCCATCTTTATAGCTCTACCATCTTTTTTTCCACAGAAGAAAAAAATAGGGCTGTGGGATCAGGAGCATGTTTTTAAGGAGCAAGTCTGAAATATGTTCCATCTCCACTGCTTCCATCCTGCTGGGAGGAACTCAGTTACGGGGTCCCCAATCTGACTATGAGAGAGCTGTAGTTCTACTGGGAACCCAGAAAGAGGAAAAGGGATGGGGAGCCCATAGCATTGCTTGGCTGCACAATGTGTTGTCATCCCTATTATACAGATGTAGAGACTGAGAATTGAGGATCACAAGACTCACCCAGAGCCACGTGACTCAGCGGTTCTTTGACTCCTATTTCAGGACTGGTGCCCGTACGCTGGACACCTCGTCCTTCTCTCCTCCAGAAATATTATTCTGCTGTTGGCCTCACAGCATAACCATATTGGATCATTTAGCTTCCTACTTGCAAGGCACTGTGCCGAGTTCTTCATACACATCATTTCATGTTATCCTCGTGACAGACTTTAAAAGTGGGGGGTTGAGGTATCAGTGGCTGAAAACATTCAAATAGAGTCGAAAAGCAACTCTGGAGGCTACTCTTATGGAAGCTTCAGCTAGATATTGCTGATTGTCATGGTTTGCCAACCCCCAACCAAAACCATTCCCGCCAACCTAAAGAACACCTAGGGCTCTATCTGAGATTCTGCAAAGGCTCCATGCAGTAAGGTAACTTACCAGAACCTACAACCCCCAGACGGGTCCCTGGTCCAGATAAGTCCTGATACCTAGCCCAGCCTCTCCAGAACATCAGATAGTTCCATCTCCCTACCCCATGTTATTGACAGCTTCTTCAAACACATGAAAATTATAATGGGCATAGCCCAAATACCCCTAAAGATTGGGAGAAGGATCAAAGAAGGAGGAGGAGTTATAACAGAGAAGGTAGGAGGTAACAAATGAGTATGACTATTGAGTCATTATATTGATATTTCTTTTAGTGTCCCTTTGAGCAGCTAGGAGGAGAAACCTAAAATTGTGGAACTATAACCCATACTAGACTCTGAAATCTGTTCTACAATTCATTGTTGCAGTGTGTTTTGAACTGCATTGCTTTCTTGTATATATTTTATATTTCTTAAAACAAACAAACAAAAAAGCCGGAGGAAACTGAGGCTCAGGGAGTAGAAGTGACTTGCCAGTAAGTGTCTGGAACAAGATTTAACCCCAAACCTTCCTGACGGCAAAGCCCGGGCAAAATCACTAAGTGACACTGAAACCTCGCCAGGTCAGGGGGTCAGACCTCCTAACTTCTGGACCTTTTGTGGCCTGCAGGCGACAGCTTTGTGTGAGTTTGAATTTATCCAGCATTCTTATTTGCAGAAAATGAAAGTTCCTACTGAGCCCACGGCCTGGGGGTAGCTGAGGATCAAATGAGTGGAAGAATATATTGAAGAGGTCAAATTGCTGCATAAATGGAAGAGATTTTTAATATCTTCAAAATGGATTTTCTCCCATTTTTCTTTTCCTGCTTTTGTTGCTCCTCCTCAGTGACAGAATTAGGACAATAATGATGCTTATTCTCAGGGCCTGTCCCTGGAAAGACCTCTCCTCCCAGCCCCCTGGGGCTTCCTCCAGTGTTCCGGCTGTCGCCAGGGGCCCCGGGAGATTGCCGCAGTTTCCCTTCCCAGCAATGGAAATAATTAGCTCCTTTCTGCCTGTTTGGACGGCGGTGCCCAGTTGGGTTCTTAAATATGAACTCTGTTTGCCTCGCGTTTTCAAACCCTCGCAGGTTCTATTTTTACTTCACTGGAGGAACTCTCTGGAAGGCGATGGCTGCACAGAGGCCCTGATTAATTTCCCCTGCCTTTAAATATTTTTTCTAAGGATGTGTTTGAAAAGGACATTAAAAAAAAAAAATTCCATGACTCTAGAGGCGAATTCCAACATATTTTTGACTGCTTTCCACTTGGAAGGCAATTTTCCCTTAGCTGGCCCGAGGGCCTGTGTCGAGCTGTCTGTTTTGCAGCTGGTAGCCTGGCCTCTCCAACCCGGCCGGGAGGGACTGTCCACTCCATCTCTCTCTCTCTGGCAGCTGAGGCCTGGCGCGGGGTGGTTTTGCTGCTCAGGTCACAGGTGGCCTTAAGTTCCCGAGTCTGAGGACAAAGCCCAGTACTGCGGCCTTGGAAAAGCCACGGGGGCAGATTCCTCTGCCCGAGTCCCCTTTCCCAGAATGGCACCGAGCCAAACCATACATGTTGGACCGTGATTTATTATCCATTTGGCCGACCCAACTTTGCAATGATATTCCTTACACTGCCTGTGTCCTCA
>PVIY010051099.1:0-15852 GCA_004026745.1 Myrmecophaga tridactyla
TGTTTGCCATGTGCCTTCTCACTTGAGAGAGAAACCCTGAACTTCATCGGCCTTCTTGAACCAAGGTATCTTTCCCTGGATGCCTTTGCTTGGACATTTCTTTAGACTTGTTTTAATTGGGACATTTTCTCAGCCTTAGAACTGTAAACTAGCAACTCATTAAATTCCCCTTGTTAAAAGCCGTTCTGCTTCTGGTATATTGCATTCTGGCAGCTAGCAAACCAGAACATACCACAATATAAATACACTGAACAAAGCTGAGTGTGGATGTGGTTGAGGGAGGAGAGCAGGGAGCATGTATGACACCAGAAGGACAGAGGATAGACAGAATAACTTAGCAATGCCTAGAGTGGCTAGAGTGGACAATGATAGTACTTAAATGTACAAATATAAAAACATTCTTGCATGAGGGAGAACAAATGAATGTCAACATTGCCAAGTGTTGAAAATGGATGGTATATAGGAAAAAATACAATAAATGCAAGCTAGGGTCTATAGTCAACAGTAATGTTGTAATATGCTTCCACTGACCATAACAAGGCATTATGCCAAAACGAAATGTCAACAGGTGGAGGATATGGGGGTAGGGGGATGGCTTCTTTGTGGAAGAAAAGTAAATGTCTTCATACAGATTATGGTGGCAAAGACATGGCTATTTACTGAGGTTGGATTGTATGATGTGCAAATAAAACTTCGAAAATGAACAGAGAAAAATAAGTTCTAGAGAAAATGTGGGAAAAAATGTACCTATTTAATGTTGATAAGGAAGCTGAAAAGCACAGCCTCTGGAGGGCAGTATAGTGGTTCCACAAGAGGTTAGAGCTGGGGTTGCCTCAAGATCCTGCAATCCTGTTGGTAGGCATATACCTGGCGGAACCGAGAGTGGGACTCAGGTGGACACTTGCACACTGGTTTATGGCGGCAATGGATGGAGGTGGCCTAAGGGTACAATGATTGAGGAATGGAAGTTGGAACTATGGTGTATGCATACATCGGACTACTGAGCAGCTGCAAGGAATGAAGCTGTGAGGCATACAGTTAGGTCAATGAACTTTGAGGACAGTATGTTCAAAAAACAAAAAGTCAAATATCATGCCTCACTCATGAACTATAACATACAAACTTGGAGAATTGAAGTCAAGAACATGGGTTGGGGCCTATTTAAAGGGTCTTAGATTGTAAGCTCTTACAGCAGTCACAGCTATTCCGGAGTTATAACTGTTATTTCTAAATTCCGTAATGCTGAGCTATTTGTAACTTGGCCATTCTGTGAAATGTCAGTATTTATGTGACACCTGAGACTCAAGAGCTCTGAAGTTATGAAAGTCAGACTTACTTAATACAACTGTTTAAAAAGTTGAAGTGATCAGACTTCAACTAGCAATATAAATGAAGCTTATCTGGATAGGACTAAAGTAAATCAGAACACAGGGTAAAGGATGTTATGGTACATATTTTAAAATTTCAACTTCTGTGAGACCAAAAGGAGAGATGTTTATTTGGTGCAAAATGTATATTTTGGGCAGCAAATTATCTCACTTAACTGTATGGTCAGTTTATTCAAACCCCATAATTACATGGAATCTTGAATACAGCTGGCTTGTACAGATTGGTGTGTGATGTCTTGACACATCCCAGAGTAATGTGGGCGGAGAATAAAAGGGTGTTTGTAGTCCCTTTGGGGGACTGCGGAGATAGAAGTTTCCCCATCTGGAGAATTCCTGATATTCTCATAGGCAGTGGGACAACCAATTCAATAAGCTAAGCCATCAGTCTTGGGGTCTACCCCATGAAACTTATTCTTGCAAAGGAGAAGCTAAGCCGACTTACAATTATGGCTAAGAGTCATCCTCAGAAAACCTCTTTTGTTGCTAAGGTGTGGCCTCTAAACCAACCCTACAGGTGAACTGTCTTCCCCTACATGGGACATGACTCCCAGGGGATAAACCTGGCCCTGGTATCATGGGATTGAGAAAGCCGCCTTGACCAAAACGGGGAAGAGAAATAAAATGTTTCAGTGGCTGAGATATTTGAAGTAGAGTTTGAGAGGCTATTATTAATTCAATAGCTTTCAAGGCATGACTGTGTCATTGTGAAAACCTTTGACACTCCCTTTATCCAGTGTATGGACAGATGAGTAAGACAAAAAATAGGAGACATGGGATGTTTTCAGTGTTCTTTTTAATTTTAATTTTTTTTCTTTTTATTTTTTTTTGAATAATGAAAACATTTAAAAATCAATTGTAATAGTGCTGGAGAGGATGTGGCGAAAGAGGCACAGTTATCCACTGTTTGTGGGAATGTAAAATGGTACAACCACTGTGGAAGGCAGTTTGACGGTTCCTCAGGAAGCTAAGTATAGAATTGCCATATGACCCGGCAATACCATCGATAGGTATCTACTCAGAGGACCTGAGGGCAAGGACACAAATGGACATTTGCATACCAATGTTTCTGGCAGCACTATTTACAATTGCCAAGAGATGGAAACAGCCAAAATGTCCACCGATAGATGAATAGCTAAATATTGTAAATATACGATGGAATATTATGTGGCTGTAAGACAGAATAAAGTTATGAAGTTTGTAACAACATGGATGGACCTTAAGGACATCATGCTGAGTGAGATTAGCCAGAAACAAAAGGACAAATACTGTATGGTCTCATTGATATGAACATTAATGAATGAACTTGCAGAATTTCAGTTAAGAACAGAGGTCATCAGGAGACAGAAATAGGGTATATACTGGGTAATTGGAGAAGAACGGATTCAGACTGTACAATGGGACTTGTATAGTCCTGGGGGCACAAATGAAAACAGAAGATATACGATAAAGACTGAGATGGGATAAATTAGGAATGCCTAGAATGTATAATGATAGGGACTAAATATACAAATTTTAAAATGTTTTTGCATGAGGAGCAAAAGAATGTCAATAATGCAGGGTGTTGAAAATAGATGGTAATTAATATTTTAAAACTTATGTGAGAATAAAGCAAAAAATGTTTATTCGGTACAAAATTAATATTTTGTAGGTTTGTCCAGAGTAATGCCCCCATAAATCCCAGAGTGATCTGAACAGTGAATAAAAAAGTATTTGAAAGTCCCCTTGGGAGAATGGGGAGAAAGGGGGGAAAAATTCAACTTCCCCAAGTGGAGAATTCTTGATATTCTCACAAGCAGTGGGGACAACCAAACCAACAGGCTGAGCCTCCAATCTTGGGGTTTGTTTATATGAAACTTAACCCTGCAAAGGATAGGTTAAGACTACTTAAAATTAGGCCTAAGAGTCACCCTCAAGAGAACCTCTTCCGTTGCTCAGATGTGGGCTCTCAGCCAATACGACAAGAAAACTCACTGCCCTCCCCATCTCTACGTGGGACATGACTCCCAGGGGTGTGGACCTTCCTGGCAACATGGGACAGAAACCCTAAAATGAGCTGGGACTCAGCATCAAAAGATTGAGAAAACCTTCTCGAACAAAAGGGGGAAAAGCGAAATGAGACTAAGTGTCAACGGCTGAGAGATTCCAAACAGTTGAGAGGTTACCCTGGAGGTTAATCTTACCCATTATATAGACATCACCTTTTTAGTTAAGGTGTAATGGAGAGGCTGGAGGGAAGTGCCTGAAAATGTAGAGCTGTGTTCCAGTAGCCATGTTTCTTGAAGATGACTGTATAATGATATAGCTTTCACAATGTGACTGTGATTGTGAAAACCATGCATCTGATGCTCCTTTTATTTACCTTATCGACAGATGAGCAAAACATATGGATTAAAAGTAAACAAATAATAGGTGGAACAACAAAAAAAATCAATTGAATGAATGTGCAGCTATGATACTGTGAACCACTGATTGTACACTTTGGATGATTATATGGAATATGAATGTACAACATACATTAACAAGATGGCATTAAAAAACAGAATAGTGAACTAGGAGATAAAATCAAAGGCATAAGGAACAAAAAAATATAAAAACTAACTATTAAGGATAGTAGTAGAAATGTTAACAGTATAAGAGTCCTAGAAAGAGAAAAATTTTTATTTAATATTTATTTATAGAACATAAAGGGCCATGAACAAAAGATCATGGGTTAGAATGGTACTCATTTCCTATCCTATTCTCCAAATAAAATGAAACAGGGGATCCTTGAAGAAATGGCTGATTCTGGGCCTGGTGCAGAAACAGACAAGGTGGGCCTTGGGCACCCTGTAGTTTCAAAAAGTAAGGAAATGCTTAAGAAAAAACAAATAAACAAAAAACAACCACAATAATAGGGTATGTTAGAAGGGCATGGAGCCAAGTAATAGAGCTTCCAATGGACAAAACTGGAACAAAATATAGTATAAATGTCTATGAGTCCATACTCATAGCAAATACAATAAATGGGGAAGAGTCAAATCTGTGCAGAAGAATTCCAAATAATTTATGTGGACACTGTCTTCAAGGAAGTGTATAGCAGAACTTCCCATACTCAAAAATGTTAACTATAGAAAGGTAGGTAGTAATTTTAGAGTGGAAAAATCTGGCAAACATGACCTCAGCATGTTGATCAAGGTTAGCATCAACACACTCCTGATATGTGATCAGAATGGCACTGTACATCTGTTGGTCTTTCAACAAACCCATAACCCCAGCCTAATGGACCACTCCTTCTCGAAACTGTCGTAGCCAAGGACACAGAACAACCAAATGTAACATGGTATCCTGGAATACAGAAAGGAAAAATTAAGGAATGTTAATATTAACTCATTTATTGTGAAAAATGTTAAGGTACCAATGTCAGATATTATAGATGAGAACTCTATGTACTCTTCACAGTTTTTTTTTAAAACCGAAAGTATTCCCCCAAAAAGGTTACTTTAAAAAATAAATAAGGGGATGTGAGGGTAGTTCAGTGGTAGAATTCTCGCCTGCTATGTGGGAGACCCAGGTTCAATTCCCGGCCCATGTACTTCCCAAAACAAAACAAAGAAACCAACAAAAACAAACAAAAAATTCAGCAAGTGGTACTGCAATAACTAGATAGTCACATGTAAAAAGAATGAAATGTGACCCTGCCATACAACATACAAAATAATAGTAATTTATACGCTCCATTTTATTACACCTTTCTCAGGTGGTAAAGGTGGTAGTAAGCCACCCACAAGCAGCAGAGCCTTTTTCCACCCCAGCCTTTATACCACCTCAAGGGCCTCTTTTAGAGGATAGGGAAGGCCAAACAATACGGGCTCCTGTAGATTATTAAATAGACAAATGCATGACCCAACAAGTTAGCCCAGTAAGTGTTCATAAATAGCAGTAAAGGAAAAGATGCTGCAAAGCAGAGATTCTGAGCATTACAGTTGATTTGTTAACTCACTGAAATTGTTTTCCAAGAGAATATTGACAGGTCCGTTAACTGGAGTGGTTCATAAAGCCCTAATTAAGGAGTAAGATTCAGAGGAGTTGTCACTTTTTATTCTTAATTAGTTCCTCTTAGCAGATTGTTTTCCTTTGTGTGAATTCCTAGGCACTTAAACACCTTTTTGTGTTCCCTTGAGGCCTGCAGAATTTATTCCACTGGGTTTTGTTTTCCTGATTAAAATCTGAGATATGATTCCAAATTCCAACACAAAATGGCCATTGACATACAAGGAAAGTAAATCATAACATGCCTAGGATAGCTTTCAATAACTGGGATTCCCTGCCCTCCTTTACAATTTTTTTCCCTCTTAATATGGTACAGGCCCAGGAAACTGAAAGTGGCCAAAGCACTTAAGAGGTACTTGTTTTTACTAATACTTATGGCAGGAGGTTATTTGGGGTATTTACAGACTCATAATCCAGCCAGTCTAATCCCAGCTTCCATTACAGAAATGAGAAAAGGATGAGAAAGGGAAGGAATGAAAACAAAGCCATCCTGAAATGTTTTACTTCATGTCTACTTAAGACTCACTAGGAAATAAATTTCTTTGCTTAAAAAAAAAAAAATCAAGTCAACAGGGGTAAGTAGGTGACTAATTAACTTCACTTATCAAGTAGGAAATTCCATTAAAATTATTTTAATTGCATGATTAAGCCACTGAAACCTCTTGGGGCACCCAATACTTGCACACAGCAAATGAATTACCCCTTTCAAGTAGCAGTGCAGGAGTCCCTCTCTGCACACAGGTAGTCCAGGCAACCTGCATGCTCATCTCTGACACCAGAGATTTTAAACCTTTATTCATGATAAATAAAAAATCCCTCTTTCCTTAGGGGCCATTTCTGTTTTACTATCTAGGACTAGGAGTTGACCACAGGTGATCACTGCTGAAAACTGTTGTTCCTTTGTACCTTTTCCTCATAAAAAATGGAGAATCACTATGCAAAAGTACACACAAACAAACCTCAAACGCAAGCCAATAGGTACTATTCTACTTCCAGATAATTTACTAAGTCATTTAAGTCCTCTAAAAGATTTAGGGTTTAAGACTATAAGGCAATGGTATTAGTAACACCACAGAACTTTTCAGGTGACATGCTGGTATTGCAAGGACTTATCTGGCTCTGAATTTGTCACTAATGAGCTGTTGAACTCTCAAAGTGTGGATTTATATTCTCTAGAACAGGGATTGGCAAACTGTAGACTACAGGGCAAGTCAAGCCTGTCACCTGTTTTTGATCAGCCCTCAAGCTAGGAATGTTTTTTACATTTTTAGATGTTGGGGGAAAATAAAAATCAAAGGGCTATTTCATAGCACTGAAAGTTTTATGAAATTTCAATTTCAGTACCCATAAATAAAGCTTTATTGGAACACAGCCATGCTCATTTGTTGACATATCATCTATGGCTGTGTTCCAATAAAACAGAGTGGAGTAATTGCAACAGAGACCATATGGCCTAAAATATTCATTTCCTGACTGTAAAGAAAGCTTGCAGAACAATGCAATGTTCTAGTGCAAGCCTTCTGCATAAACGTAAATGTCCCTGAGCTGTTTAGTATGGTATTCACTAGCCTATAGAATATTTTGAGAAACTAAATTTTTAATTCTTATGTAGTTTGAATCAATAAATAGTAACATGGAGCTTAAGCACAGTGAAGCTCTAGAAAATGAGGTTAGTTTAAGTCTTTAGATTCTAAGTATTATCCTCAAAGTTGACAATTTACATAATTTTGGTAAAACAATTTTTTCTACCCATCTGGGTTGAAACAAGTTACTTAGGACCTATAACAAAAGGACTACATACTTTACTTATCTTGGTATCACACAGGTCTGCCAGACATCTGAGATTCCAATGAAGGCAGATTTCTTGCTCAGGTCAGGGCACCTAGTATCAAGGAGGAAAGGAATGACAGGCTGTCCCTAAGACAGATCCTCTTCTAGCATGTCATGAAAAAAAATTGTTTGCACCCAGACTAGGAACAACACCACAAGAGGAGCCACTCCACTCTCAGAGGTGCAAAACGCTGCCCCAAAGGTACCTGCCCTCATCACCAAAACAGTGCTTGGGGCCAGACCTCAATAAAGGTAGAGCTTTCTCTTCCAACAGTGTAACACCATCACAAGCACCACATTGGCCTGGATAGCTGACAACTGCTGGATAATCCCTGAAACTGCTTTCCCGTTCTTTTTGTTTCAGATACCCAGGCACCACAGGCAGAAGACTGGACAAAGGTGTCACTATGAATTAATGTTAATTTTACTTTAATTAATGTTAAATGTTACTGTAAAAGAAAAGGGGCATGGAAGCACTAGTTCCAAATTTTCCAATTACTTCAGTCATTTCATTCAACATTCAGGGAGTTCCTGCCATGTGCCAGGGGGTCTAGCAGTGAGCATGTTTACTCTTGCGACTTAAATTGCCAAAAAACACTACTGTAGTTTCAAACCAAAGTCCAACTGCTAGCAGATTCCAGCAGTTTGTATTATTCAAAGTAAGGCCTTTCCTCTTTCCCTATAAATTCCTAAAACTGAATGATCTAGATAATCTCGAGAGATTATACAGCTCATAGCCACTGAAATCCTACCCAGAGGCTGGATGTGTTGGGAGTAAATATGTGATTTTGCCTCCCAGTTGTTTTCAAATGGACACCAACCAGCCAACAGGCCGGAACATAGGAGGTACTCAATGTTTGAAGGAATAGGGATATTTACCTGATAACTCCACATGAAGGCTGCCTGCCTGTCATTATTTCCTCTTTTCAGGAGGCCAAGGATGCCCTCCTTTCAAATCATCCTGAAAAGAAAAGCAGAAGTGGTATATTTCCCTGTTCAGCACCTCAGAATCATCTACTGCTGCCTTTCTGTAGAAATGGAAACAGGATGCTGTCTACCATTTAAACTTTACCACTGTTTCTATATCCTCAGTAATTATTTCCCTTTTTCCCTGCCTATGAAATGATAAAGCCAAACATCCCGAGGCTTCTAGATATCACTAGTCTTAAAGCCCATATGTAATAGGCTATTCACAAAGAACATCTGAGGCATTCACATAAAGCACTCAACATTTGGCTAAGAGAATCCTTTTAAGGGAAAGCCAACTGATGGAACAGAACATGCTTTGATAAATAACCTGCCCCCCACCATCCATACCAATTCCTCCTTTGGAAACTAGGATATTGCTTTTTGTGGAAGCAGCAACTAAGTCAGCCCTACTGGACGAACTCCAGCATCAGCCTGAGTGATGTTTGACTAGAACTGAGAGTCATCTCTTCTCAGAAAATTAGCATTCCCAAACAAAATTACAAAGGGGTCTTAATACTTACTGCTCCAAAGGAGCAACAACTCTGCTCACTCCCAAAAATCACTAAGAAGCCAACACAAATATACTGTCAGAAGAAATCAGTAAGGTCTATACCATCTGTAAGATTGTTGCTAGGCCTAGTAACCTTTCTCAAGTCCCTCAATCGATCCTATTTTTATAGTTTATGATAGAATTTGAGAAGAGTGATCATACCTTTAGAGCAAATACAACAATTCCGGAATAGAGCATTCTCACAGATAACTATAGTTATGAGACCCTCAACACAAAGGATTGTGGTGATTGGCTTTGTATGGTGGGACGAGAGCCATGTACTTTGATTTCAAAGAAATCAGCAACCCCCCCATGTACTTCCTCTCTGGGTCAAGCCCCTTTTGGGTATTTGCTCAAACAACTGCTGCTGCAGACATAAGCCCGACTTTTTCCGTTGTACATCCCTCCCTGGCTTGATTTACTTTGCTCATTTTCCAGAGTGTGATTCATACTAGCTAAACTGGTTGGACCAGAACCACTGAGGGAAAAATCTGTATTCTTAGGCTTCTCTCTACAAGTCATGCTCTTTAAGTTTAACCTTAATGGATAAGGGACTATGCTGACATCCTGGCATAGTTAATACAGAGTCGGCATAAACCAAGCCCAGAATGCCAACCAGCTATGAGCTGCTGTTCTCCCAGCAGTGTAACACTTGCCTAGGTACAAGGCAACCTAGGCAGCTGCCTACAGCTGGAGTCAAAGTAGGCTGTGGTGGTTCCACTCACCAGGGATTGCATCTGTCCGAAATCCATAGTGGTCCCTCTGCGATCAAAATATTCCAGGTTAGAGTCACTTAACGGTGAATATGTGCATGTAGTTCAGGTACCCTGCCTTCAAAAGCCCATATCTTGGTGAGACACAAGAAATAATGGCCGACAGTAAAACAACTAGCTTACCCTTGGTTTGTTTTGTATTCACGTCTGATGTTATTTATATACCACACTGCTTCAACTGTAGCAAATTCATGATCTAGTCCACAAGTGTCAGTAAGCTTGACTCCACCAGTCAAGTAATAATGGGCAAGTAACTTAACTCTGAGCCTCAGTTTTCATATTTGTAAAATGGGGGTATTAATAATACTACTCTGTACATAGGATGGAAGCCAGGCTATCTGGTGTAGTGTAGACATTCAGAACTTGACATCAGGTGCCACATTCCAGGCAAGATGATTAATCTGGGTAAGTAGAAGGGGAAAAGTTACCCTGGGAGAGCAATACGGAGTGATAATGGAAAGGCTGGTTTAAACTAGACTGAGAAGGCCCTTGAATGTGGGATGTCTTCAGGACAATCAAAGCAGCAGTGGATGCAGGAATGGTGTGAGGGCAACTGGACACAGTTAGGTTGCCATTCCTGCTAAGGACCTCAATTATGGGTTGAAAGCAACAATCAAAATGCTGCAAGAATTTTAACAAAAATCCTACCCTCTCCCCCATCCCTATAATTTACCTTACATATGTAGGGTTAGGCTAAGACCACACCTTTTTCTAGCCATCCCCTAATCTGACTCCTAACTGTCCCCCGCAAATAATCTGGAGGAAAAGGAAACTGAATAAACCGGGTTCCTTGTCCGGGTATAAAAACGATCCTAAAAATAGCCTGTTCTTTTGAGGAACTTGGGTTGAAGGACCTGACCCAGCTACCCTGACACGTGGTTCCTCACAAACCTTCCTAAGTTCCTGGCCCTGCTGCCTGAGGAGCGAGGCTCCCGGTGTACGGTTCCAGCTGCCTCTCAGGGGTCAGAAAGAACAGCAAAAATGCGGCGGTGAAGGGGGGATGGTGCGACTCTAGAGATACGGTCTCCCAGTGTCTCTTCAACAGACCCTCCAAGCCTGGGAACACGTGGGAACGAATCTCAATTTTATTCCGTGCCCCGGCAACAACCTCCCCACACCTGCCTTTCGCATCGGCCTGATATATTTCCAAAGTCTCTCTGCCCGCCTGGTTCTTCCTTACTCACCGCACGTGTCCGGAGCTCTGCGAGGAGATCCAGCCTGGGCGGAGGCCGCAGGGGAAAGGGCAGCCGGGAGCCGAGGAGATACCCGCCCCAGAGCCGCTGCTGGGCGGGGCTTTGGTGGGCGGGGCCCTGGAGCCCCGCCCAGGAAAAGCCGCCTTAAAAAAAAATTGCAAGTGTGGTGGTGGAGGTATACCTACTCCTTTTAAGGCGGGACCCCAGAAGAAAGGGGCTGCATTTGCTTGAGCACAGTCCCATTTCTTCCTTGCGGGCTGAAGGGGCGCTGGTTTTGGAGGGGACCTGGTGTATACTTTGGGGCCAGGCTTCCATCCTGTCCATATCCAGTGCCCCAGGGACGCCGGCCTCTGACGTGTGTGGTGCCTTTCGATTTCTACAGGCCCAGCCTTAGCTTTTTTCACTTCCCACGCAGATCCTCCTTCTGGCTTTCTGCGGCAGCTCTGAAAGTCGGTTAATGGATCTCCTAGTCATACGGGTCACCTTGGATGGACCTCCGGGAGGTTTTTCGGATAAATTAAGCCGGTCACTCTTACAGATTAACCTTGCAGGGGTTCCCTGCACAGGGATCTTTAGCTGAGCTGCAGAAGTTAATGTAACCTTGCAGGGGTTCCCTGCACAGGGATCTTTAGCTGTGCTGCAGAAGTTAATGAACACTGGCTTTGTCTGTCAGATTTGCCTTGCGAGGTGGCACAATCAGCTAGAAAGCTACAACCTTCACCAGAACAGACTGCCTACCAGGTACCCAGCATTTCTTTTGAACATTAAAACTTCCTTCTCCCTCTAACTGGAGTCAGTTTGGTTCTGTTCTGCTGGGTAGATGGTGAAGTTGGGGCCCAGTGGGGCAAGGCCTAGTAACAGTAATTCCTAAATCCATTTCCATAATTCTCCAAATTCTACAGGCCTTCCCTTCCCGATCCTCTGAGTCTCCCCAATCCCCAGCATCCTCCCAGTTCTTCTGATCCATTGCACCTAGCATCACTGCCAGGCAAGCCCCTGGAAATCAGCCACTGCCACTGGTATCTGCCAACATGTTTTGTTATCTATTTCCAGCTCTTTCATAGTAAAAAAAAAATGTGCTTCCTGAGCAGCCCAATCCTGGCAGACCTCTCCTAAGAAACCCTGGTGCCCTAAATTGATTCTAGCAAGAGACCTTAGGCTCTGGGGACAAGGGAGCCACCAGAGGAGAAGTGGCAAGCACAAATCCTCCCTAGTTTTGATGAATTGGACACAAGCTGTAGTTGAAAAAAGCTTACATAAATACAGTAATTTAAAAGTCACATGACTGCTGCTGGCCTGGCAGGCAGAGCTCTGCTTTGTAGTTAAACAGGAATGTGGCCGAGAATTGCTGCCATAATCAATGCCCGCATCCGGCTGTCACAATGTGTTCATAAAGGAGGGTTATGAGAGCTATAAAACCAGGCAGATTGGGTGGATAACTGCAGAATTCTGCTAAAGGAGAAATTGAACTGGCACCTTGTATATTTTGCTTTCTTACCTTCCAAACTCACAGATTGCAGAGCTACCCTGAGGATTCATGAAAAGGAAAAACAGGGTTTGTGTGTGTATCATATGCATGTGTGCTTTCACAGAAGAGAAAGGAAGTAATTGAGGATAGGGAGGTATTAGGGCCTTTGAGGAGAGAAGGACCAATGATCTGGCGATGATTGGATTCACAGATTAATCCAGGGAGAGGACAGGATTTGTGAGGAGAGACTGACAGCCATTATAAGTAAATCTGTGTAGTGGGCTGTGGACTCATATCTTATGGAAAATGCAGCTACCTTTGTTGAGTACAGATCATTCAGTGTTCTTCAGAGGAAAACCTGGATTATAGTTTCTTCTTTCCTGGCTAAAAGAAAAAAAAACCTTCATATCCAAATTTTTTGAACCTCCACCCTTTTAAATTCTGAATACATTTGGTGAGTTGTTTTATGTTGTATTTTATCTGTAATAGCAACTACTTTTCTACTTTTTTGTTTATTTCTTATTCTTACAAAGACAAAATTGTCAGGGATAATAATGAAAAAGAAATGAGAAAAACATACAGCCAGAAGAAAGGCAGAGGATTAGAGGAGGTCCATTAGTTCTGAAATTATCCTCATAACTGAAAGCCTGGCCCCAAATCATACCAGGTCCCCAAACTTCCTTCTTGCCTTTCTGTTTCTCTTCCATCTAACCTCTCCTTCTTGATGCTTTTTGCCCCTGAGTCTGCCCATTTCCTCTCCTCCCTGGGCCAGAACCTCCAGAAGAGAAATATTTGATCATTTTCAGTAGAGAAATATTTAATCATTTTGTTCAGTCAATCAATCAACATTTACTAAGCAACTACTATGTGCCACACCCTGTTTGGATGCCACACATAAAGTATGAGCAATAGAGCTCCGGCTTGCCTGAAGCCTACAGTCTAGTGGGAGGAAAGGACAAGTTCTATAGGCATCCATGGGCCATTTGTAAGGGGCGGTTAACCTAGCCTGGGACGTCAGGGAAAGCAGTTGATATAGCTACATTCGCTCTAGCTGATCTTAAGGGTTTAGTGTGGAGGAGAGATCCCTTTATCATCCCAACACTCATCTCGCTGCTGCCATGTAATTTAGAGTTACCCAAGTTAGAGTGGGTGCCCTGCAGTTATCCTTGTTATTTAATTCTCAAAAGCACAGTTGAGGGCCTGAAAGATCTACAATTCTGCTTATAATTGTGGGCTGTATGCTCAGTGCCAATTATAAAGACTAGAAATGACTTTTAATCCTGGTTGCTTTCAGAGTGCCTTCCTCAGCCTAAAGAAAAACTTAGGGCATTTGGGTGGGCAGCACAAACAGATGCAAAGGGTTTGTACTCACATGCGTCCCTCTCCCTCACTTGAATCCCTCATAATGATTCCAAGTCAACATTTGCGTACCTACATGTAGGCATGTAGGACCTAAAAGAGCCAGTATCTTTATCCTCTCCACTGGCTGAAATTAAATTATTAATAGAATGCCCTGTATATAAATAAAATTCTTTAGACAATAGGTAATGTGATGCAAAGAACAGTTGCAAGGCAGCCTGGGATTCTGGGTTCCCGCTACAGCATGTAGGGAAACATCACGGTGACATCAGCCAGAGCAAGACCAATTCTCAGTCCTTCTTGGAGATGAACAGTTCCCAGGATTTGGCTCCCTCCTCATATACCTCCAACTCCCCACTTCATTTTGTTTCTAGACTCAATTTGTTAGTCTATTTCTATACCCCTCAGCTGCTCACCACCGTCACCCCCACAATGTCCAAATTGGCCCTCCAATACTAAAACCATTTGCCGGAAATTCATTAAGCTAAACACATGGGAAATTACAGAGGAGATTTCACTTGTCACTTAGGCTCAAATATAGAAAGTAATTTTGCAAGGACAGTGGTGATAGGCTATTTTTATCTTGCTTGTTTGTACTGTTTTCTTATCTTACTGCCTCTCTTTCTCTTCTTGGCTACCTCTATCCTTTGCTTCTTTAGACTAAGTGGACTCTTTATTCTTTATCCCAGGTTCTCTTATCTTCTGTCTTTGTCATTCATTCTTGCAACAAGTATTGAGTATCTATCCTGTAACAGAACCTCTTCTAAGCACAAGTAGGGATATAATAATGAACGACAGACATAGTTGTCAGTTTACAGTCTAATGAGAGAGGTAGACATTCTGTAGAGTGAGTTCAGATTTGGTCACAAGAAAGCCTTGAGGGAATTACTTGCATGTTTCTGATACTAAGTTTACCCCCCAGTAAATTTAACCAGAATCCCAGCATGTTTAGTGGGTGTGATAGTTTGGAACTGTATGTACCCTAAAAAAATGCTTTCTTAAATTTCATCCATTCCTGTGGTAATAAACCGATCGGAAGTAGATGTAGCACTTCAGTCAGGATGGCTCTTAATCCTATTACCAGACTCCTTTGTAAAAGAATGACATTCAGACAGAGATAGAAAGCAACAGAGGAAGCAGCCAGAAGCTGAAAATCAAGGAATCTGGAAGAGAAGGGAGAGACCAGGTGACACCATTGTGTACTTTGCCATGTGACAGAGGAACCAAGGATTGCTGGCAGCCAGCCCCAGAATGCCACAGTTTTCAGGAAGAAAGCTTTGCCTTGATAATACTTTGATTTGTACATTTTCCTGGCCTTAAAACCATGAGCAAATAAATTCCCATTGTTTAAGCCAAACCATTTCATGGAATTTGCTTGAGCTGCCTAGGGTACCGCAACACTGGGTTAGAGGATAAACCACCTATCTCACAAGGAATGCAAAGAAACCCAAGACACAGTTTTCTGTGTGATATATACAAGCCCCTTGTGGAAAGAGAACATGAATTTGGGAGCAGATGTTGATCTGATCCCAACTCTGCCACTTACATATCAGCTATGGGATTTGACTTAACCTCTGGAACTCAGTTCTTTTACCTATAAAATAAGAATTGGATGACTTCCGGGTCAAGATGGCGGCTTAACAACGTGCGCATTTTAGTTCGTCCTCCAGAACAACCACTAAATAACCAGAAACAGTACAGAACAGCTCCCAGAGCCACGGTAGTGACCGGACACACAGCATACCAGAGTCTGGACCAGGTGGATCGGCTGCGAGCACCCCCCAGAACCGTGAGTTCCCAAAGCTGCAGCGGCCAGAGCCCCTCCCCCACAGGCCGTTCCCAGAGGGGAAAGGAAAGGACTTTACCAGCAGCAGGGACTGGGCACAATCAAACGCCAACTGTGGAACTAATTAACAAATCCTGACTACTAAAAATAGGCCCCCAGTTTAGGTGAACCTGATCAAAGCGGAGGTTGCTCATTTTTGCCCTGGTGCCAAGGGGGCAGAACTGATAGAAAAAGGGGGAAAAAAAAAAGAAGGAAACAGGTTTTTGTGGCTGTGTATCTACAAAGGCTTGACTGCCTCTGGATACAGCGGCAGGACTTTTCAGGCTGCAACTGCCCCAGGCATAGGCAGAAGTGAGCTCTTTTGGGGGCTTATCTGGAGCCTGTGCCTTCCCCAGGGGAGGGGTGAAGCCCCACCCAGGTGGAATCCCTCCATCAAGGAATTCAGACCCCAGGGCTTGGTAATTTGAAGCCATTAAAACCAGCCTACAACCTCTCCTCTGTCTCCAC
>PVIY010051100.1:0-15856 GCA_004026745.1 Myrmecophaga tridactyla
ATCACCCTACCTCTGATCCCAATTAAAAGCTCCTTCCAGTCACATTACACCCCTTAAATGTAAATATTTAGAAACAATTTTGTTTCAGTGTGAATTACTTTTATGCCATCATCACTTTAGCCCTAAATGACATTGGTCTTTGTGATCTTGAGAGAATAGAAGTTTGAGTTTAGAGACTTGGGATGGGTGAAATAATGTATATCAAGGGAGGGATAAGTTTGGAACTTTGAATGTGACAGTAACTATTTTGACTGGCTCAGATCTAAGAATTTTGGGCTGTTGAACAGTTATAGGCAACATTGTCTCTTTACATCTTTTGCACTGACTTAACTCCTAACTGCCACAGAATAATACTGGGGGAACCAAAGCAGACACCCAGACAAATTTCCTGATTTCCTTGGGGCCTGTGGCAAAGAACTTAAATCAAGCCCCAAACAGAGTTCACACATGTACTGATATGTGAATGGATTGGGACTCCCTGATGATTGCAATGGAAAAATAAAACAGAAGGCCACCAGGAAAAACCACCAAGAGTGATGATGCTGGGGCTGACTGCGCTAGTCTGAGCAGTAGGGCTGGGTTGGTAATCTCACATCTCAACCTCTCTCATGTACATGGAAAACCATGTTATCAGGGGCATTAGAACTTTGCCAGGAGAGCCTTTCGTGAAAGAACAGATCATAAGAAGTGGAGAGTATTTTCTCTCCAGTTCAGTTTCTAAAAGAAAGCTAGAAGTTGAAGGTTCAGAGGAAACTGTCAGTGGCCCATAGCCTACAGAGCAGTCAATGTCAATAGCATGGACATCTCCATGATCCAGCTCTGATTATATAAGAGTTCCTTCCTTATCCCAGCCAAGGACTCCCATGGGAATACCTGGAAAAGAGATCTGAAGAGAACTGACTTCCCATTCTAGGTCATCGAACAAGAGTAATACTTAAGTACTAAAATACGGTTTATGTTGCCATGAAGGAATCACATTTGTATTCACCAACTGCTGAAACCAGGGGCAGTCTGATTACATGAAAAATTCTTCATTGAAGAGGTATAGGAATCCCGAGGCATGTGATGATAAAGGTAGGCTTTAAAAAAAAACTGCAATGGGGAAACTCAGGCAGCCAACAGATGCTTGGTCATACAAGAGAGACATAAGAAATCAATATTATATGGTCCATATTTTTTTACAAATAATATTTCTAGCATTTTTGGAGGCAGGAGAAACCCTATGTGTGCCAATAAACATCATTTTTTCATCACTATAACTAATTTAAGTTGCTGGTGTTCCCTTTAGATCCATGGATGCCTAAAGGAAACAAGGTTGCAATGTCCACATCTACCAGCAAGGAAAACATTTCTGAACAGCAGGGGACAGAGAAACACAAGGAGCGCTGGCATCCTGGTGAAATCTTGAAACCATGGGAAGTGAGGCAACAAGCTTGGAAAGCTAAACAAATAATTTCAGTCTTCTGATAGGCAACTCTGTACCTATTTTGCATATCCTGGACTGTAATCTTTATTTCTTTTGTCTTAACCTTCATTTTGTACTCTAAACAAGACAAGTACTCCCAAGTTTTTGAGGGTTGACACATTTAATAAGCTAGAATGAAAATGTCGTGAGAGCAGGGACATCTTGTAGTTCAGCTCCATATTCCAGAATTTATAACAGCTCCCAGAATGTGGTAGATGATCACTAAATATTTGTGGAATGAATGAACCTAGAGAAAAGCTCTTTTGACTTCTTGAGTGGGGTAGGTATGAAAACTGAAAGTAATAATAATAATGATTATTTATTTAAAAGCTACTATTATTGTTAATATGCTGGATGCATTTCATAGTTTATCTCACTTAATCATTCATGTCTCCTTATTAAATAGAGATTGTTATATCCATTTTACAGATGAGAAAACTAAGGATCATAGAGATTAGATAACTAAACTTCTCCAACTACAATCTTATGGCTAGTGTGGGTAGATCTGAAACTGAAGCTAGGTTTGTTTCACTCCAAGCCTTTTTTTTTTCATTAATCATTGCTGCCACTTTATCTAAGAGGAAAAACTTCTCCTGCAACTGAGGAGCCTTTTAAGGGCCCCCTTCATGTCTTTGTTCCTTAGGCTATAGATGAAGGGGTTCAATGTGGGAGTCACCACGGTGTACACTGCAGCTGCAGCAATGTCCTTCTTTTCAGAGGCGGCAGAAGGAGGGCACAGGTAGGCACTGAAGAGGGTCCCATAGAGCACACAGACAACACAGAGATGGGAACTGCAAGTGGAAAAGGCCTTGGAACCCTCACCAGGGATTCGGACTCTCAGGATGGCCACCACAATGTGGATGTAGGAGATGACAATGCATATAAAGTGGACAATGAGTACTGTGCCTCCCATGGCAAATACCATCAACTCATTGATGTGGATGTCAGGACATGACAGCTTTAGGACAGGAATTATGTCACAGAAAAAGTGAGCTATTTCCCCCAAAACACAGAAGGACAGCTGAGCCATGAGGAGGGCAACACTGTTGGTGAAGACCCAGCACATTGCAAGCAGCAGGGCACAAGCTCGGGGGCTCATGATTGTGGAGCAGTAGAGAGGACAGCAAATGGCCACATAGCAGTCATAAGCCATTACAGCCAGATGAAGCTGTCCAGATCACCAAACATCAGAAAGAAATACATTTGGGAGAAGCAACCCATATAGGAGATGGTATGATGATGAGTCTGTATATTCACCAGCATCTTGGTAACTGCAGAAGATGTTAAACCCATGTCAACAAAAGACAGGTTGACCAAAAAGAAGTACATGGGAGTATGGAGGTGTGGGTCAAAACTGATGGCCACGATTATGAGGATGTTCCCAATCAAGGAGACAAGATACATACTAAGGAAAATTCCAAAGAGTAACTGCTGTTGCTCTGGTGACTTAGATATTCCTTGGAGGAAAAATTCAGAGATACAAGATTAGTTTTCCCCATCCATGTCTTTGTAGCATCTGGAGGTTAGGGAAAAAAAATCAGAATGCTAGATTTCTTCTAAAACTTTACATATGCTGATGTATAACTTCCAGATCTCCCTTTACATTTATTATCACTCCCAGTCCTGACTTTAACTTCAAGCTGACCCTATTTCCTTTCTCTCCTTATCAAGAACCTCATAATTTTTCACTCTTTTCCTTGTTTCTCTCTGGCCAGTCTTCTATATAGAACGACCCACTTCCAAGTTGTCTCTGGGCCTTTTCAGCCCTGGTCTGAACATGTCTTGGACCAGGTCTAAGTCATCACTGCAATAGAAAGTATACATGAGTAGCCTGAGATAAAGCTAAATCCTACATTCTTTTAGGAGATGGCCTAAAACTTCCATGCAAAATTCTTGTTTAGAAACATTCACAGTCTTTCATTTTAGAATGAATATAACAGAAGGGACATGAGGAACACTCAGGTGTCTTTATTTTTTTGTCACTTCTACTGAAATAGGTAACAATGAGCCTTACACTCTAACTTAGCATTGGCGTTTTTGTCATTGCTACTGTCATTCTCCTACAGCTAACATTAACTAGCCACTTGCTTATGCCAGGCACTCTTAAACATTTTACATAGATTGTCTCCCCTAATCCTTAAACTACCCTAAGAAACAGGGATTATTATTATTATCACCACTGCATAGAGGAGACAGTTGAGGTTTAGGATGTTTGAGTAATTTTCACAAAGTCTCACACATGATACAGAATTCTAACTCATAGCATTAGACTCCAGAGATGGCACCATCGGTCAATGAAGATAGAAAGTGATTTTCTACCACCACATTTGTATTTAATTCTTAAAAATTCCTAGTTTGGCATCTTTTGTCTCACTTCCCCTTTGCATTTTGTACACTTGTCTTCTATGCAGAATAATGAAGTTGTTGAGCTGGATAGAATCTAAAAGGTCATCTGGCCCAGAGGTCCCTAAACATTTGTCTGTGGACAAGTTTATCAATTAAGTGGGATGTTGTTAAGAATACAGAATATTGTCCCAACTTAACACGTACTGAATTAAATTCTCAAGGGTACAGTCTAGATACCTGTATTTAAAAACAAAAACCTTTGGGTACATGGGTAGTTCAGTGGTTAGAAATGCCTATCTTTCATGCAGGAGACCCAGGTTTGATTCCCAGACCATATTCCCCCCCCCCAAAAAAAAACTTCATGCATTTTTTTTTTTTAACATCGGCAGGCACCGGGAATCGACCCCAGGTCCTCTGACATCACAGGCAAGCATTCCTTGCTGCTGAGCCACCGTGGCCCACCCTTCATGTATTTTTGATACTGTCAACATTAATAAAATTTTATTTAGTCCAATCCCTCCATTTGATTCACAGATAAGCAAGTTAAAGTTCAGAAAGGTATAGTGATTAAGTTTACATTGTGCCTTGAAGGAAGATATAGAAGAGCCAGGGTATCCAGGCTCTCAGATTAGTGCCCTTTTCTTGAGCCAGCTATTTTTATATTAATTGTTATTCTTGGTTATGTCTTGTAAATCTAAATGTGTTCCCATTTTCCAAGTTTTGTTTGGAGTCATACCTAAAAAAACCTTTACCTCCAAATCAAAAAAGACTGAAGCATTGTTCTTCAAGTTTTAAAAAGAGAAATTTCAGAACTATCATATTTATCTACCTATGATCTCTACAGTAACTGAGGAGCACATCTCAGGGCTATATTACTTCTGAGGGATCAGAAAACCACAAGCTATTTTTTCTCCTACTCCATTTCTCAATGAGAATATGATGCCTCACAAACATTGGATGGCTTTGACTGAATATGTTCTAATAACAGGTCCTGGAGAGTATATGACTCTTAAAATATGACTGCTTTTATATCTCATCAATAAGAACTTGATGCAGAGTCTCAGACAAATTCTAGGCTTTCCTGACATCTAGACCCCTAACTTCAGCAAGTAAGCTGGTTCAGATCCATTGAGGCTTTCAAACTGATTATAAGTTATTTTAGGGCACAGCTGCATTTCTTTCATTCTCTTTGCCAACATGTGATGCTTTGAAAAAGCTCTTCCTACACAAGTCCCTCAGTCTATGGCACCAACAAATTAACACCATAAATTTCCCCAAGTCCTCCAAAAAGAGCCCAGAACTCTTCACCATAGCCCAGCTTTTCCCTTTCTGTACTTTTTTCTCTAATAAATGTTAGTTACAGGATGATGACAAAAGCAATCACAAAAATTTAAATGCAGGGAGAGAGTGCAAGACTCACTATTTTCTATTTAAGGATAAGTGACAAAGAAATAAAGGCCTTGCTCTAGTATCTCTTGCTTTATCCTTTGGTTCTTCCTTCTCCCAAAACGGTTTCTTATCCTCAGAAAACTTAGATCTTATAGACAACAATGGGGTGCTTCTAGAATCTTGAGACATGATTTTTCTATTCCAGGGTGAAAAGATCCCTTCACTTTCCTGCGCAGGCTCTTGATTTACTGTTTTTGCTAACAGGTGAGGGCTAACTTGGACATAATGGCGAGAATATTCCAAAGGCAGGAACTGCCAACCTGTAACTATTTTTCTCAAATGTCTCTCTCATTGCTGTCTTAGTTACTGAAAAGCAAGGAATGCAGATGCCCTGACTTTTTAGTGGAAAGAACTCAGATTCTACCTGAGTGGTACCTATAATTGGAGCCAGTATTCAGGGTTAAGAATAATGAATACAGGTGATAAAAAGCCAGAAGCATAAGTCAGATTGCTAAACCAGGAGGCAAAGAGAGAGAGAGACTAGGGTTTCAGATGAAGAGCCCAAGAGAACAGCAAAAGATACAAAATCAAGGCCAGAGCTGAGGGGGAGGTAGGAATAATCATAGTTATGTTCATCAAATTGGAACAGAGAATGTCAGAGAAGAGGATCTGTACAAAGTATTTAAGATAACCTAGGACACATGATATTCTCATCCATCACCCAGCCCAGGTCTTCAGGCAAATACCTGTATTATGAATAGCTGTATCTGAACCTGCACTGACAGACTCAGGAAGATGTAGATGCTGGTTCATCAGACTTATACTGGGAGAAGGCTGAACAGAGCCACTTTGGGCATCCACAAAATGCAAGGAGTCATGGGACAGAGGTCCCTAGGTCCCTTTTAGAGCCAACACTCATAATTGCCCAATTAAAAAAAATTAGTATAGTGTTGGCTTCATTAAAAATTGGGATGCTTTACCTTTTTCTCTATGTTGAGTGGTAGTATTAAAGAGTGGCATGAATGAATCCTACTCAATCTTTATTAATCCCTCAAGTCACTTCCATAAATTAAAAAACTTTCTATTTTTAAAAATAATATTCTTAAGTATGGACTATTGAATACTTCCCAGCCAGATCACCCTACAATGAAACTCAACATCTGCAGCCCCATCTGTAAGCACAGAGCATTCAGTCATATTTTAAGAATTTTATAGAATATTTGTAAAATATACAAATATACAATAGTCAAAATACAAATCTTAGTCCACAGCTCAATGAATTTTTCCATATTTACAGTATTTCACATAACTATCACGTAGATCCAGATATAATACTTTGCCATCAAGTCAGAAGACTCCCTCTGACCCTCTCTGTGACACTACACCCTCTTAGAGGTCACCACTCTTGTGATTCATGTTGCCATAAATGCCTATCCTGCATTTAGCTTCTTTAGCTCAACATTACTTCTGTTAGATTCAATCATGTTGTTTCATATAATAGAAGTTTCTTCTTTATTGCTGTGTAATATTTCATTTTATGAATACTCAGAATTTATATACTAATTTTCCTGTTGATGGACATATAAGTTGCTTTCATTTTTTTTTGGCTGTTCTGGTAGTTAGATTCAGGTATCAACTTGGCTAGGTAAAGGTGCTTAGTTATATTGCTGGGGACATGAGCCAATGGCATGTGAACCTCATCTGTTGCTGATTACACCTGCAGTCGGCTAGGAGGTGTGCCTGCTGCAATGAATGATGTTTGATTTCATTGGCTGGTGCTTAATGAGAGACTCAGTGTAGCACAGCCCAAGCAGCTGAGCATACCTCATCTCAGCACTCGCAGCTCAGCCCAGGCCTTTGGAGATGCAGAAAGGAATCACCCCGGGGAAAGTTGTTGGAACCCAGAGGCCTGGAGAGAAGGCCAGCAGAGATCACCCTGTGCCTTCCCACGTAAGAAAGAACCTCAGTTGAAAGTTAGCTGCCTTTCCTCTGAAGAACTAATAAATCCTCTTTAATTAAAAACCAATCTGTCTCTGGTGTGTTGCATTCCGGCAGCTAGCAAACTAGAACAGCTGTTATAAGTGAAGCTGCTAAGGACATCTTTGTACATGCCTTTTGTGGGACCATATATGTTTATAAACATTATCGGGTTGTTCATCTTTTTGTTGTTAAAAAAAAGAAGACATAAGCATCCCATCTGAAAAATAGGCAAAGGACTTTAACAGACGTTTCTCCAAAGAAGATATACAAATGGCAATAAGCATATGAAAAGATGCTAAAATCATGAGCCAATAGAGATGTGCAAATCAAAACCATAATGAAATACTCTTTCACACCCATAAGAAAGGCTACTATTTAAAAAAAACAGAAGATAAGTGTTGGAGAGGATGTGGAGAAATAGGAACACTTGATCATTGCTGGTAGGAATGTAAAACAGTGTAGCAACCATGGAAAATTGTTTGGTGGTTCCTCGGAAAGTTAAATATAGGATTACCATATGACCTGGAAATCCCACTTTTAGAACTGAAGGCAGAGACTTGAACAGATATCTGTATACTGATGTTCATAAAGGCATTATTTACAATTGCCCAAAAGACGGAAGCAACCCAAGTGTCCATCAACAGATGAATGGATAACAAAATATGGTATATACACACCATGGAATATTATTTATCCATAAGAAAGAATGAAGTTCTGAGACCTGTTGGAACATGGTTAACCTTGAAAGTATTATGGTAAGTGAAATAAACAGGACATATGAGGACAGATAATGTATGATGTCACTTATAAGAAATATCTAAAAATAACAAATTCACAAAGACAGAAGTTAATTAGAAGTTACCAAGGGAGGAAGTAGGAATGTATGTTTGGTGGATATCCATATCCGAATTATTCATACTAATTAGTAGAAAATTGACATCTACTAATCTGGTCATCTTGTCTACCCAATTACTAGGATCCTTCTCAATTGTGGTTGTTCTTTGGTGTACATTGACAATGAGTGCAAAGTTCTTCACACTCTTTGCCTACTCAGAGAAGTCTCCCCACACAACCTTGTCACCAATTTTCCAATATTGTTCTTTCCCGATCCTTGATTATCCATCAAACCTTTAGTCACTGCTCATGAGTCACTGTTGACAGTTCCTCTGACCATCTATCATTCCAGGAAACATGAACAATCAGAAGCACTGCTAAAAGTTCAGGCCATTTGGAGGAGTTTGCTTTGCCAATATCATGCCAGGTCACCTCAAAAGTGGGACTGCAATGCTGAAGCTGTTCAGTTTAGGGCAGTGCCAGAATATCATGCAGAACTTTCTACAAACCAAGTTCAAAAATTTTTTCTTCCTCAGTCAACTAGTCACACAACTTACATGTGCTTTCAGCACCTCCTTGAACCCAATACCATATATACCAATTCCATTTGATGACAGCTGCTGTGTGAATGTCCAGTTTGCTGGATCAGACGATGCCTGGTGCATGATGAAGAGTTCAGGCTGCATAGCATCTTGGTGGCTCATGGTCAATTACTTAGCTTCTACTAAGGCTCAGTATCATGCCAGAAGTTACTTCTGGACATGAAATTTCAGAGGGTTTTCCTGTTCTGGGCCAACTCAAAACTGGTCACTTTTCAGGTAATTCAGCAAATAAAAATACCATGGAAATATGATGTGGCTATACAAATATCAGGCAAAACACACTTCAAGTAAATAAACCAGAAATAAATAAGGATTTTCATGATAAAAAAGGTGTCACTATAACAGGAAGGTATCAAAATGTTAAGTCTTTGTTTGCAATACCATTTATTTAAAATGTGTGAAAACTCACAAAGCAAAAGGAGAAATATGAAAATCCACAATCATATTGAGAGAATGTAACACACCTCTCTCAGTAGCTGATAGAAACACCGCTCCCAAAATGTAAGACGATATGGAATAAATGAACACAATTAATAAACTTGATCTAATTGACATGTATAGAACATTAAACTCAATAAAAGAATTCACGTTATCTTCAAAGTACACTATATACTATTTCATAAAGTCACAAGAAATTTTAAATGTTTGAAACATTCAAAGGAATTCATAACTATGATAGAATTAAGCTAGAAATAAATACTTCAAGGATTACTACAAAATCTCCAATGTCTAAAAATTTTAAAACTACACTTCAAAATGATCTATGGTTCAAAGAATAATCAAAATAGAAAGTTGAAAATATTTTGAACTGAATATTGAAGGTAAAACATATCAAAACTTGGGGTTTGTAGCTAAAGCAACTCTTAGAGGGAAATTTATAGTTTTGAATGCATATGTTTAAAAAAGGAAAAGCCCAAAAATTATTTAAGCACTTCTCTTGACAGGTTAGAAGACAAATAGTAAGCCAAATCATTAGGAAGCAAAAGAAGGAAAATAATAAAGAAAAGAGAAATTATTAAACACAAAAATAGAGAAAACAAAAAGCCTAAAGTTGATAGCTAATGTTTAGTAATATTATTAAAACTGTTAATTATCTACCTTGTGACCTAGCAGGGTCTAATACTAGGTATATATACTGAGAGAAATGAGTACATATGTCTACCAAAAGGTATGCACAATATAGAGCTTTTCTCATAATTGCCCAAACCATAAACAACATGTGTTTATATGTTAGAGAAAAGTAAAAGCAATTCTAGTACATTCACCCAGTGGAATACTATTTGCAATAAAAATGTCACTGCTACATGCAACAACGTGGATGAACCTCACAGTTACAATGTTTAGTGGAAAAAAACACCTATAAGGACATATGTACAACACCACTTATGTGACGTTCAAGAGTAAGAGAAAGAAATTGGTGGTGATAGAAGCCAAACACTGAAGAAAGCATCTTCCATACTGATAGAACCATATGGAAATATTCTATATTTTTATTTGTATGGTGTTTACACAGGTATATACATATACAAAAATTCATCAATCTTTATAGTCATGATATGTGGTTTTTCCTCACCTCACTTTTGTAAAAAATAAAACTACAATATGCACAAACTTAAGCTAATGAATTTCACAACTTGAGTAGAATGGACAAATGCCTCAAAATTAAAATATCCCAAAGTTGACAGGAAAAGAGAAAATCTAAGTAATTTAATATCTCTTAAAGCATTACTAGACCTTCCCAAAATATAAATATCTAAGACCAGAAGATTTCTCTGATGTATTTTTCCAAACATTTAATGGAGAAATAACAACAGTCTTACACAAACTCTTCCACAGAACAGTAAAAGAGGAAAGAATTTCAAACTCTTTTTTTTATGAGGTAATGACAAATCTAGTTACTAAAATCTGAAATGTACATGACAAGAAATGAAACTTACAGACCCATCTCTCTAGTTTCAAAAATCCTAAGCAAAGTCTTAGAAAATTAAATCCAGGTATACTAAAAAATATAATATATTGAGTTAAGTGTTATTATGCGATGAAAGGATAGTTTAACATTTAAAAACCAATCAATGAAATCATCACATTAATAGGAAAAGGAGAAAAATCATTTCAAAATGTCAATAGATGCAGCGAAAGCATTTGATAAACTTCAACACCTATTCATGATAAAGCCCATGGGAAGCTAGGAACAGAACGGAACATCCTTAATGTGATAAAGAAAACCCACAGAAAATGTCATACTTAACGGTGGGATATTGAAAGCTTTCTCCTGGGATCAGATGAGTCGGGACATCCATGATCACTACTGTGTCCCATCAGCATTTGCTGATGGTCCCAAACAGTGTAGCAAAACAAGAAAATGAAATTTAAATGCACGAACATTAGAAACAAAACTCCAAAACTATCATTATCATCAGACCACTTAATTTTATACTTAAAAAATACCCCCAATGTTAAAGAATTTAGCAAGATCACTGGATAGAATGTCAATATATAAAGCCAACTTTACATCTATAAACCATCCATGAACAAATAGAAAATAAAAACTTAAAACACACTATTTACAATAGAATAGAAAAGTATCAGATACCTATGAATAAATTTAAGGACAGATATGCAAATCTATTGTACTGCAAATTATAACATTATTGAAAGAAATTAAATAAGACATAAATAAATGGATTAAAAGATGCAATATTCTAAGGGCATAAAATCTTCTCAAATTGTTCTATGTATTTAATTAAATCACTTGCAAAATCGGTTTGTGTGTTTGATTTTTATATATGTGTAAATTCACAAGCTAATTCTAAAGTTCATATAAAACTGCAGAGAACAAGGGTGCCCAAGACAAATTTAAAGACAAATAGCAGACTTGGAGGATTTACACAACTGATTATCAAGACTTATTTTAAAACTATAATAGTTAAAACAGTATGGTGGACAGGCCACAATGGTTCAGCAGGCAGAGTTCTCGCTTGCCAAGCCAGAGACCTGGGTTCAATTCCTAGTGCCTGCCCATGAAAAACAGCAACAACAACAACAACAACAACAACAAAAAACCAGTATGGTATCTGGCAAAGATAGACAAACTGAGGAATGAAACAGAATAGCAAGTATAGAAATAGACTCACAGATAAATGGTCATATGATAAATCATAAATGTGACAGACACTTCAGCATGGTGGGGAAACAATGATCTTTTCAATAAATCGTTTGGGTCAATTGGATATGCAAATGGGAAAAATATGCAATTTGAATCTGACCTCATGCCATATATAAAAATCAATTCTTGTATGCACAACTGTGTGATGACATGGTGAGCCAGTGACTGTATACTGCAAATGGGTTGTATGGTGTGTGAATATATCTCAATAAAATTGCATTAAAAATATATTTTAGGATGGGCAACAGTGGCTCAGTGGCAGAGTTCTCACCTGCCATGCCGGAGACCCGGGTCCAATTCCTGGTGCCTGCCCATGTTAAAAAATATATATAAAGATATAGATACAGATATAGATATAGATATTCTAAATGGATTCAGATCTAAATGTAAATGATGAAACAATAACTTTTTGATGAAAGTGCAGTTTAGAATATCTTCATAATCAAAAAGTATGTAAACCTCTCCTAAATAGAAAAAGCAGCATAAGCATAAAGAAAAAAAATTATTTGGATGATATTAAAATTGAGAACTTTTATTTATCAGAACACACCAATAACAGTGTGAAATCACAACTTTCAAAGATGAAGAAAATATTTGTCATACATATATTTCACAAAATATGCTTATGCACAATATATATAGACCTCTTTCAAATCAAGAAAGAGGCAGAAAACTCAATAGAATAGTGCAGAAAACTTGTAAAGATGTTTTCAATTTCATTAGTAATCAGGGAAATTTAAATTTAAACTACAATATATTACTACTACACACCTGCAATAATAGCTAAAATGAAAGAGACTATACCAAGTATTAGTGGGTTAAGAACAACATAAATTCTCTTTTGGAAGAGTAAATCAGTGCAATCACTTTCAAAAATTAAAGCTGAACATATGCAAAACATAAAACCCCAAAATTCCACTTGTAGGCATATACTCAACCAAAATGCATACAGATACTCACCAAAAGACATGTACTAGAATGTTCCATCACTACAATTTTTAATAGCTTAAGCTGGACTCTTCCAAATGCCTATCAGAAGTAGAATGGATGAATTGTGGTATATCTATGAGTGGATTATTAGAAGCAATGAGAATGAATAAAGTACAGTTACGTGCTTCCTGTCCACCTCCCACCCTTGGGAAATGGGAGTGCGCCAATGTCTGTCTCACCAATATGTTGGGATAAGGGGAGGTGGACAGGCATTGAGTGTCCTCAACTCACAGGTTTTCCAAGGGGTAAGAACAATATACAATGAGCGACACCTGAGGAAATTTTCACCTTGACCCATTTAGTTGAGAGGATCTTGGACTTTCACCTGATGCCGCATTTGTGATTCTGAAAGTCTTGGGAATGGATGAGGATATATATTTTAAATGTAAGGGGGATGTAAGTAATTTGTGGCAAGTGTGGGGGCTGTGGTAAATTAAAGAGATGGTCAAAAATTCTTTCACCTCCTATAGAGAAGGCAGCTTAATCTTTTTCCTTTGGTGACTGGCCTCGCCCTAGTGACTAGTTTGGCCCATAGAAGGCATTGTGGGAGCAAAGTTCTATGAAGCCATGCAGCATCCCTTCTGGCCTCTTGAAATGTTCTCTCTCAAGATGCTACCTTTCAGATCCTACTGTCATACTGTGGGTAACTTAAGTGATATGAAAAGGCCATGTACAGGTGCTTGACCTAAAAAACAAATGATGACTACATGAACTATTCAAAAATAGTATTGAATAAACTAAGTTTTTTTGAAAAATTAAAAGTAAATATATAGATCTTCCTTCCCCCATACCAAAAAAAAAATGGTAGGCAAACTAAGAATTTAATTTGGTACTTAAAATTTAGAAGAAATAATTAAGTGATTATGAGATAGAAAGGACTGTCTATGAAAGAAAGGACTTTCGAATGTAAAAGTAGTAGGGGAAAAAACACCAAGAAAGAAATCTAAGAAAGAGGTGAACTGAGCTGCTAGGTGTCATAGGTAGCCAATTAAAAGTATCAAACCAAAATGGACATAGCAGTGAATCTTCTGATTACTTGCTGTAATGTTATAAGCAAGAGACTAACCCAGAGACAAACAATGGCTCCTCCTGATGCAATTTCCCTCATGGAATGGCACTACCAGTGAGGGTCAAATGGATCAGCACAGACATGTGGGTGTCTCACTGCTGAGGGAGACCTGGACAAAAAGCTCTTGAAGTTCTATGGACCCGTGGGGCTGAGGGGGAAGCAGGGACTAGGTATGGAAAAATACTGGGTAGTCAGTGCGGAGAAAAGTGTCTTTAAGTTCTTCCCACACCCCCATAAGGAGGTCCCAGGAGAGGCACATGGGGAAGGCCACAGGTTAGTCATGCAGATAAGAGCATGTCCTGCTGAGGGTCCTGAGTCCTGACTGCAGCTCCCTTCAGAGAGAGCCATGCACTGGCTCTGCATAAGTCTGTGTGTATGTGTGGTGGTGGGGGGGCGGGGTGCAGCTTTCCCCCTTCAGACCAGCCAGTAAAGGCTTTGTAATTGTCTATGGTCAGGATTGAAAAATCACACATGTTTTTGACCAGGAACTGAACTCCTCAATAATAGTTCCTACACCTTGAGTTTGTTGAGTATTACTTGCAATTATATGATGAAAGTATTCAATAAGCACCAAATTAGTATACACCAAAACACAAGAGATAAGTAATAGTTTTAGCAGCTCCTATGTATCAGGCATTTTGCCTGGCATGCTTTATATAGGCTGCCTCATTGTAATTTGGATTTGTGTGGGTGGGTGGTGGAGAAAGGTTGCCTCCTATTAGGATTACTCTGTTTAGTGAACATAAAATGCTCATGTTGAAACATGTTCCCAGCTTTTCCCTCAATTCAGTTTTACCTAGGGCATTGGGCAGACACTGAATGCCCAATGCATAGAAAGGAATTCCCAGGAGGCCTGCTTGTCTGGCTGAAGTTCACTGCATCCCAGCAAGAGGTTTCAGAATCACACTCCTGAGAAGTTAACCTCTGGGAAAGAGATGCCCTCTGTTCCCCTAGGACTCAAGCAGAGCTGGCTGGAGAACAGGCTGCACAATACCAAGGTGGGCTCTAATGAGCGCTTTGGGGAATGGTGTTCCAGGAAGCTTTATAACCCTAAGGAAGATTCCTGCCTTCTCAAGCTTAGTCAAGATGAAATTGAGTTGTACACTCTAGTTATTCCTAATGAACTCTAAACTCAATAGACCTCAATTTTATTCTTTCTGAGTCAGGGAGTCCCTTATTGTAAATTTTCCATCCACAAGAGAGAATTGGAGAATTTGAAGATGCATGAAACTGACCCATACCCTGACAGGTGAGAATCTGGAGGGGGCAGTACAAACATACACCCACCACCACCACCCTTACCAGCCCAATGACCAGGCAACAGTTTCTGGGGAGTTGAGCTGTAAGATTAGAAATCTTTCCTCTAATCCAAAGGACAAATGGAGGACTAAACTATTTACAACAGCTTCTAAGTTCACAACTTCTACAAGACCAATATGAGATGACATCTCAAACTAGCTCGCTCTAACTCCTAGGAGAACAAAAGAGCAGAGCAGCTATTTCAAGCCTAGAGAGCCAGAATTTGATTCCTTCCACCCTTCTTATATATTTAAAAGAAGTAAATGTCAGGGAGATTTAGTACAGGGTAGGAGTGAAGGCATAGGATTTGGAATAGTATACTTGTATCTTAATCTCATTTATTAGCTATGTGATCTCAGGTACATCATATATTTCTGAGACAGTTTTTCCAGTTGCACAATTGTGGAGAATAATGATGCTTACCATATAGACTTGTGAAAAGTAAATTAATGCTAACAAAGTGACCAGTACTTAGTAAGCTTCTAATAAGTACTGATCATGCTTATGTCCAAGAGACACCATCAAGGGAGACATCAAAGGGAACTAAACTATCAATTCACAGAGTAGAGACAGGAGCACAAGAGTAAAAGGGAAGGAGGACAGGGAGAAAGGAGAGAGAGAGAGAGAGAGAGAGAGAGAGAGAGAGGCAGTGATGGAGGAGAGAGAGTGGCTCCCTTGTACTGTTTATGGAGGTGAGGTCCCAACAGTGGATTGGG
>PVIY010051101.1:0-15857 GCA_004026745.1 Myrmecophaga tridactyla
CCAACCTATGAGTTAGAAAAAAAAAATGAAGTTAAGATGGGCATTGAATAAGTCAGAAAGTCCAGGTTGGTTAGCAAATACTTCCCAGTTTATCAACTCTTCGAGAGACTGTATCTTATTCAGACAAACAGGCAGTACTTCATAGTGGCACATAAAAGAATTTTCTTTAGGTATACCATAAAGTAATCACACTACATATATTACAATTGGGCAAGTTATTTAAACTATCTTTACCTCTCTGTTTCACCATGTGTAAAATGCAAATAATAACAGCACTTACATCAATAGATTTATATGAAATTAATGACTATTATGTACATACAGCCTAGTACCAAGTAACTATTTAGTAGCAACCCCAGTGGGACTTGAATTTATCACTGGGATAAAATATACATCCATGCTATAGGAAATGTTTGTTCAATGAATGAAAAAGAAAATTCCACTAAGAAATCTGGAATGACTGGAGAGTGTTTCAAATAAACTAGAAAATAAAGTTTCCAGTATATTCATTCTGCCAAAGCAGACATCATTTTAAAAATTTTATTCAAAAACTGATTAAGTGCTAGGCACTATGTTATACTCAGTAGCCATAAGGAAAGTAACAGTTGTATCACCACAAGTGGAAACAGAATAGCTCTTAAAAGAGAAATGAAAAATTGTTTCTCTACACTGTAAAGCGGTACCTAACCATGACTTGGTAGAGGTGGGAGAGGAAGATGTTGACAATTATATTTTTTAATTAAATAATCACCTACCTTACAAATCAATAACCTCAGCAAGAGCAGATCAATTTACAGAGTTCATTTTTTTTCTCCCTTTCTTAACAACTTATTGAATGGCAAAACATTTTAAAAAGTACTCTTGAAAGGAAATCTCTTGGATGATGGAAATGTCCTATCTGGTTTTGTGTAGTGGTTACATAAGTATATGCAATTGCCAAAACTAATCAAACTAAACACCTAAGAACTATGCATCTTATTCTACGTTAATTACATCAACATTTAAAAAAAAAAAAAGGTTCCCAGCTTTTCTTACTGGGAAATATGAGAATTACAAAGTAGCATAACCAAATCCATATTCACCATAAAATGAACTATAGAATGATCTGATTCCTCTCAAAATATTTCGGGCAAGATATTCTCTTAGCTTCTCAGTGATAGGTGACCAAAATGAGTTTTGGGGGTGGCAGACTACTATTCTCCATGTTCTCAGTTTCTGCAGAATCTTTGCTTTTTTTTGCACTTTCTTTCCATTGTTGGTTAAAACTTTGAGGATTGTCACTGGGAAATTTGCTTGTTTGGTTCACTGTCTTTTGTATGCTTGGAGGCAAACCACTTGGGAGAAAAATTACAGTCAACATTGCCATCTTACACTAGAAATCCAAAAACCAAACTCTAGCTCTAGGAGTGAAACGTGCAAGGCAATTTTACACAAGTTACTGGGATATTCTGTGTCTGTGATAATCTGCTATCAAAGGGATGTCACAGGATAAAGTGTATTAATTTGGGAAGGCGTTTTGAAAAATCAAAACAATACATTATTCTAAAGTGGCATCGGTGATGTATTACAAACATACTCAAATCCCCAACCTGATTCTGGCATTTATATGTTTTAGAGTTCTTAGGGAATACCCATGCACATCTCATTTGAACTGGAAGAGGCCGTTCAAAGGGGTGAAAACAAATTATCCCTCACGAGAAAGGGGGGTTGAGGATGAGGGTGGGAAGGTGATGGCTCTTCCACTAATAAACATCCAGAAGTCTAGGTTTCTAGGATTTGGTCTTCCAAGACATCAGTATAATGTGGTAAATTTTAAAAGGGGAGTGGAGGAATAAGGCCTCGATTAAGATAAATTCTTCCTGTCTCTAGTCTTGTCAAAAACCAGAGGGGAGATGAATTGCTCCTGGAGTGCAGAAAGCTTCACTCCTAAAAGATCGCAGAGTGTTAGCCAAGAAATCCACAAGCACGTTCCGTATTCCCTCACAAACCTTTAGCGCACCTACACTGCGCCCACCCAAGGCACGAAAGAGAGCTGGGCGCAGAAGTCTTCACTTCACCCATCGCAACTGCCTCCCCCTTCCACTCCAGGTCCAGCGGCCTCTGGCCATCGCCCCCTTCCCAGCCCCCTCCTCCCAGGGCTGCCAGCCTCACCAGCTGTTCCCGGCGGCTGCAGTTCCGAGCGGTTGGCGCCCGGCGGCCCCGAACATTAACGACACCCAAGAGCCTGGCCTCGAGGCTCAGGCCCGAGCACTGACGCCAACTACTTGAGCCCCGGCGAAGTCCTGGAGCAGTTCAGCATTTTCAGAGGAGCTTCCGGAAGCAGAAAGGGGGCGGAACCGGAAGCCGGGACCAACCATTTGCTCTCTTCCCCTCCTGCTTTCCCATCGAAAGTACTCCCGTTTCACACAGAAGACAGAGAGGCAAAGAAGTCAAACTGTCTGCTTCACAAAAAGTTATTAATTTTCTTTCTAGTACTCCGAAATTTGAAACAGAGGAAAAAGAAAACAAGCAAACCAGGAGTGAATGAAAGTTGGTCACCCGGGGCCAGCCTTATGGTTTGGCCCGTTGCCGTGGAGACCGAAAGTAACACCAAATGCAAACGCCCTGCGGAGACGTTATGGCCACTTTAGCCCGGCTGCAAGGTCGGGCGTCGATTATAGAAAGTCAGTACTACTTTAGGAACAGGTAAGTCACCGGTTGGGACCCGACAGAGGACTGGCGTGACCTGAGCCGGCTGTCCCTCGGCGGGAGTTTACTATTAACAAATTCCCTAATTCAATAAGTACCACCCAATTCGCTCCGTAATTTATCGGATGCAAACTTAATCGGCAGTGTTACCATACTGGGGAACTGTAGGTAGAGCCGGGCCAGAGACTGTCAGTTTGAGACAATGTAAGCAAAAGTTCAGATAAAACAGTACTTTTCCTTGATATCATCTCTCCGCATTTTGATGAAACCAATGTTTTTTCTGTTGAAAGTTTTGTAGAGTGGCTGAGGTCGCTTATGCTCCCCAGCTCACTGAGTTCAGTGTGTCTCCCCATCTACCTACCGATTTGGGCCGCCGTTATTTCACAGACCTCATTGAGCGCAATTGTTTTTGGACTCATTTGCAATGATTTGTCTTCCTAAAGTGTAATACCTAAACTATTCTGATAAAATAATCAGTGCCAATACATTAATCAATAGGAAAGGGCTAAGGTAAACGCTGGCAGCCTTCTCCATCTTCCTACATCCAAATTTGTCACCCAAGAACAGGTTCATTTGAACAATGGCTCTCTGGAAGTAATGCCCTAGAAGTTTTGACCTATTACGAGAAACTCCGAAAACAACTGAATTAGACAATGATAGAAAACAGTGACACGGCAGACCCATGGAATAAATCAAATATATTTCAAATCAATAAGAAAGAATCTTGCTGAGCCTTTCAAACTCTAACATTTATCTTGCCTACTTTATTTTTATATCGTATTATATTTCTCTTACAGCACCTATCACAATTTAATTTTATATTCTACTGTGAGATTATTTGATTAATATCTCTCCTGTTAAACTAGAAGCAGGGGCAGTGTGTTTTTTGCTCAACATTATTTCAGTCTCCAGTGTATATCTCAGTTCCTGATATATAGCTGCAAAATAATTACTTGTTGAGTCATTGCATAAATAAATCTTTTAATCCATCATTGGTCCTGGTTTATGTGAACATACTAAAAATAGAGGAAGCTAAAAATTATCTCTTTATTTAGTATTCATTTAGAGTATGTGACAGCTCCTGTATTTATGTATAACATATATGTAAAAAAACAATAAGATCCATTCTTCATGATATCCACAGCCTGTGGGCATTTTAAAAATAATTGCAACAGAGTATACTAAACAGGAAGAAAAACAATGACCATTTCTTGAGCACTAATCATGTGCCAGGCATTGTACCAGGAACTTTTTCATATAGTACTCAATTTGGTTCACAACATTACAACTTAACATATAACTTATATGTTTAGAGCTCAAGAACAGTATTCTAGAAAAGCCTGGTGAAGTGCCTGCCATAGAACAGCAAAATATATAATTTCTCTCTATAGATTTCAGTGTCAACCTTTGTCCCTATCTCCTGAGTTTTGATTGTACACCATATATGGACTATATCTGTCTAAAGACTTGTCAGCAAAAATATTTTTTAAAAATACATTGATAAAGATGCAAATATAGTTTCTTCTGTATCTCCTATATATTAAAAAATATGTAATTATATCCAACTTCCTCTACTTCCTGTTTCCTCTTTCTCTGTCTTCCTTTCTCTCTACTATCTTTACTAACTTCATTCTCTAGTCCTCATTACCACCACTCTGTCCTTTTTCATTTCAGAGTCTTTTGCCCCTTTGCCCAACAATTTCCAAATACTAAAATTCTAGTAGTAAAAAAAAAAAAAAAAAAAAAAAAAAAAAAAAAAAAAAAAAAAAAAAAAAAAAAAAAAAAAAAAAAAAAAAAAAAAAAAAAAAAAAACATGGCTTTTCTGGGGTATAACAGATTCAAACCAGCGAATCCTTCCTTTAACTCTAGAAGTACTAGAAGACTGACAAAGAATGAGCTATGAAATGCCTTTGCCTCACGTCCCAGAAGAGATCCCAGTTTGTTAATATGTTCTCTGCTAGCTCATTGAAGGGAAAAAGTCTTGGTTAATCATCACTGCCCAAGTGATCTGAGCAGATAACTCTGCATAGATAGCAAGCAATTTAATATTTATCAACATAAATAGCAGAAAAAGGTCACAAGTCATTCAAGGGAACATTTGGAAGAAGGAAATCAAGCCAAGAAACTAGAACAGGTGCCTACTGTGGGGTTAGAACTAATGGAAGAAACATATGTAAACTTTAATAGAAAATCTCCTTTAAAATCTCCTTTATAAAAACAAAGAAATGGATTGGTTTTTATAAAGGAGATTTTTTAGTTACATATTCACTAATTTGGAAAGGCACACAGCTATATCCGTTGGTCTTCTCTTCTGGATTCTGCATTCAAAAGGCTTTCCTTTCTGTTTTTCCAAACGTCTGTATCTGAGCTGGCTCTGAGCTCTGAGCTGCATTGTGCTGGGCTCCTTCTCTTCTGACCTATCTCTTTTAAGTCTCGGATAATTATGTTAAACATCACTCATTGTGGAAGGCACTCCCCTTAGCCGCCACAGATAAAATCAGCCATAGATAAATTTCACCTGCTAATGATTTACATCCACAGCAACAGAACAACTGGGTACCATCACCTGGCCAAGTCAACTGACTCTATCACACTGCTGAAATGTAAATATTTAAGGAAGGTAAATGAAGGAAGTATCCTGTGACAGAGCAAAAGTACAAATGAACAGAACACACGAGTGAAAACATTAACAACATGGAAGACATATCCAGGAGACTTAGTGTGTGAATAATAGTCACTGCAGAATCTGGAGTGGGAGTTGGAAAGAGATAAAGAAATAATAAATACTAGAAGAGAACTTTCCTAGCCTGAAGAAAATATAATTACTTTGACTGGAAAGGGCCTCCTAAGTCCTAGGCAGGATTTTTAAAAAAGATTTACGTAGTAGATTATCCGGAGAAATTTCTGAATTCCAAGGAAGGAAGGAAGGGAGGAAGGGAAAAAGAAAAGAGGGGAGGAGAGGATGAGGGAAGGAGGAAAGAAATAAAGGTCATACAAGCTTCAAATTGAAAAAGAAAAGAAAAAAAAAGTTGGTTACCAAGGAAAGAGACCAACACTGGATGCCTCATCTGAACACAGTAACTTGAAGAGACAGGAACAATAATTACTGATCAGTGAAGGTGAAAAACCAAAAGCAACTAAACTCTAAGAATCCTAAACCCAGCAAAGGCCTTACTGATTTTTGAAAGAAACAAATTTTCAGACATGTAAAGATTCAGAATTATGTCATCCCCATACCCTATATGAGAAAATTTACTCAAGAATGTACTCTCTCTAACCAAAAGAAAATTAAGTCAGAACAAAGATCTCAATATAGGGAAAGAAGAGCAAATGAAATAATAGAAACTGATGAGTAAATATTTACAGGGTTATAGTTACATTTATATAAACATTCCTGTTTTACTAAGGTTTATGTATACCTTATCAGATGCAGCTAAAAGAATCCAGTTGGTGCTTTCAGTTATTTTTCCTAGTTATTTCTGTGGCCAAATTCACAAGTTCCTTAGTACATTTTTTTATCTTTCAAGTGATTGCAGACAACGGTTGCAAATTATTCTACTAATAAATGACATCAGTTCTTCTTTCTCCAGCTTCTAAAATCAGTTTCCTTGCCACTCTTCCATATATGCTAATAGCCTTTCCACTGGCTTTCACAATGCATGGCCCCACCTCGTCTCCCACTCTCTGTCCCCCAAAGCCAATGTCATGGGTTTCAGGGTTTTGATGTGCCGTCTACCACAGTTTCTTCCAGTGTTAGCGACATTGCAGGATACATGGGCAATATACAAAAAAAAATTGTGATAGCAATGAGTTTGGAATTTAAAATAACAGAGACAGTACCATTTGCAATCTCATTAAAACATGAAACAAGGATAAATTTAACAAAATTCACACAGAACTTGTAGCTTGTAAACTACACAAGGTGCTGGGATAAAGACCTACATACATGGAGAGATATGTCCTCTTTATGGATTAGAAGCCTCAGTATTATTAAGATGTTGCTTTTCTCTCACTCAATCTATAGATTACACAGTGTGTCAATCAAAAAATGTATAGTAGCAATAGACATAAAAGTTGCTCAACCTCCATAAAAATCAAGGAAATGCAAATTAAAATAACAATGAAATGTTTTTCTCTCAACTATTTGGAAAAACATTTAAAAGACTGATAGAATGTAGTTATTAAAAGCATAGGGAAATGAGCACATTTTTAGTGGTAAAGTATACTGCAATTTATTTTCAGTTTTATCCTATTAGAACTAATGTCTCAAAAAATAACATCTATTTGTAATTACTCTGGCTAAATAGATTAAGGTATATGCATGTGAAAGAATATTATGTAGAGTTTAAGTGAAAATTTTGTACATAATGACATGAAAAAGTCACATATAAATTGAGATTTAAAAAAACAGTTGATAGAAAGTATATAATGCATTTAGTATGGATTTTTTAAATTAAAGTATACACAGACTTGAAACTATGGATCTGGACTCATGCATAACTGTTAATAGTGTTTATCTTCAGTAATTGGAGGATAGAGAAGGGTTAAATGATATCTTACTTTTTTACCTCTATATTTTTCTGTATTGTTTGAAATTTTACATACGGAATTGAATATTTATGTATTTGTAATATTTATGAAATAAACAGTAGGGAAAAAAAGAATTGGTCTAGATCAAATTAAAAAAAAACATATTTCAGAATAAAATTAAATATATTAAGTAAGTAGTCATGATGAAGTAGCTGGTATAAAACTAGCCCTTCCATCATGAAAATTAGAAACTGGACAAAATATTTGAAAAAATTGTTTTTAGATTGGTACAAGGAGAAGTGGAAGATTATGATCTTTGAGAGAAAGGAAATAAATGAGGTGAGCCCAACAATTATGCCATCTCTCTGCCTAGAGGCATATTCTGAACAAAATCCAAACACTCCAAAGCATAGTATTTGTAGGTCTAGCATCTTTTCAAAATTACTGTCATACAAAAATGTAGCAAACTGTGATCTATAACAAGGAGGAAAAAAAATCAGTCAATACAAATAGACCCAGGAATACAGAGATAATAGAATTATCAAACAAGGATTTTTGAAATAGTTATTCAAAATATACTTAAGGAATTAATGGAAAACACATGCATAATGAGAAGTGAAATGGCACATAAAAAAGAGCCAAATGAAACTTTTAGAGGTGAGATATGCAATATTTGAAAAAAAGAATTAATGAGTTAAACTCATTATCAGATTAAAGCACTTCAAATAAAGGATCAGTGAACTTGAAGATATACCAAAGATATATATGTTGTTGGGTATAGGTGGAGTGGATTGATAATGTTTTTTTTTCAGTTCTTCTGAATGCTTACTGATTTCCTGTGCACTTGTATCAATTATTGAAAAAGGAGTGTTGAAATCTCTGACTATAATTGTGGATTTGTCTCTTTCTCCTTTCATTTATTAAAAGCTTGCTTCACATATTTTGAAGGTTTATTAGTAGGTGATTACACATTTAGGATTATTTCATTATTATTATTGAAACATTCTCAAACTTACAGAAAAGTATAAGTACAAAGAGATTTTTTTCCTGAATTATTCTAGAGTAAGTTGCCAAATTGATGGCCCATCACTTCCCAATACTTTATACACAAGGGCACTTGATACATAACCACAATTCAACCATCAAAATGAGGAAATTAACATCAATACATTTCTATCCTCTAATCTTCAGACTCCATTCAAGCTTTGCCAATTGTCTCAATAATGTCCTTTACAGTGAAAGGATCCTGTTTTTCTTGTCTCTTTAGTTTCCTTTAATAGGAAAATTTTCTCAGTATTTTTTTTCCTGACCTTGACAGTTTTGAAGATTACAGGCCAGTTATTTTGTAGAATTTCCCTCAATATACATTTGTCTTATCTTTCCTCCTGATTAGATTTAGGTTATATATTTTTGGCAGGAATATCATAGAAATGATATTGCAATCTCAGTGCAATCTATCTGCTACAAATGATTTCCAATTGTCATACTACTTATGTTGTCCATTTGGATCATTTGATCAGGATGGTGTTTGCCAGGCTTCCCCAGTATAAAATTCTCACTTTTCCTTTGTAATTCATGCATATATTTTTAAAGACAGTGCTTTGAAACTATATATATACACGCACACGTGCACACATACATTTCTCCTAAAACTTTCAATTTATTTATTAATTTACTTACATTAGTATGGACTTCATTACTTCCTATTTTATTCAACGTGTGTTCTGGTTTGGTAGCTGCCAGAATCAATATACCAGAAATGGAGTAGTTTTTAAAAAGGGGAATTTAATAAGTTGCAAGTTTACAGTTCTAAGGCTGAGAAAATGTCCCAATTAAAACAAGTCATAGAAATGTCCAATCTAAGGCATCCAGGGAAATATACCTTGGTTCAAGAAGGCCAATGAAGTTCAGGATTTCTCTCTCAAGTAAGAAAGCACATGGCAAACATAGTCAGGGTTTCTCTTTCATCTGGAAAGGCACATGGCAAATGACAGCGTCATCTGCTAGCTTTCTCTCCTGGCTTCCTGTTTCATGAAGCTCCCTGGGAGGTGTTTTCCTTCTTCATCTCCAGAGGTCGCAGGCTCATGGACACTCTACTTTTTGTGGCTGTATCATTCTCTGCTCTCTCAGAATCTCCTCCTTTCTCCAAAATGTTTCCTTTTATAGGATTCCAGTAAAGTAATCAACACCCACCTGGAATGGGTGGAGACACATCTCCACCTAATCCAGTTTAACAACCACTCTTGATTGAGTCACATCTCCAGGGAGATGATCTAATTAAAGTTTCAAACACACAGTACTGAATAGGGATTAGAAGAAACAGCTGCCTTTTCAAAATGGGATTAGGAATAAAATGTGGCTTTTCTAGGGTACATACATCCTTACAAACCAGCACAATGGGTTAAAATCTGTTACTCTTATTTTCATACTAATATTGTCTTAGATTTGACCAGTGGGAACCATTTCAAGCTGCCTTCTGTGTTATCACAATTTGAGCACTTTCTTCCTTCATGGTCCAAAAAATATTCCAGACTCATCTTGAACAGCCCTGGAATCATCTGTTTCTCCAAAGAGTCCTTGTTCTTTTTAGTGGATGCCCATTGCTTTTGGGCATTGCCGCACTCAGATCCTCTCAGTGGACAAAGCTAAGGAATATGTGTATGAATTCATTTGCAAATATATTTACATGATTATTTCTCTGTCTATCAACTATTAAAATCCATGAGTTCACACTGACTACTCCATTTCATTTCACATCCAGCACCACAGTTTCTTTCTAGTTTTTTCCCTTTCCTTTTCTGACAGAGAGAACTGTAATCCTTAATATATTTACTTATTTGATCAGTTCCACTGGTTACATGTATCCAAACTCTGTCCCTGCAATTACTCCCTTTCTTACATGGACATGCTTCTCACTCAATGTGGGCTTGACCTCCCCTTGCTGAAACATCACCTCCACACCAAACAGGATGCTGTGCTCATCATTCTTGGATCTGATTCCCTGTGCTGGCTACTCTCCAATGTGGATCCTTTCCTCAGCCTTATTGGGCCTCAGTACCCCAAAGTCAGGCTTTGTCTCCGTGGGAACACTTTCCTTATCATGCTCGGACTGTGGCATCATACTCCAGGTTGCCCCCATCTGGATGCCCTCCTTACCTGTCTTAGGCTCCACCACCTTGTACTCTGTGCCCTTCTACATGAATGCCAATCTTACATGCAGGCTCTGACATTCTATGCTGAGCCCCTGTGGCTCCTCCCTGCTCTCCCTCTAGTAAAAACCCCTATGCCCCCTTCTCAATGGCTTTAGGATTCAGTTGTTCAGGAAATAAAGTGAAGGGAGGAGGAGGAGTAAGATGTGTAAACATAAATCATTTAAAGATGCATTAATATAAATCTGCATGGCAAAGTTTGGTGCCTCCTATTTTACGATCTAGTACTAATATGTCTGTAACCTGTTATTCACCAAATGAGGTGATGAAGACTTAATTAAAAACAAAACATGGCTTCTAGCTTCTAAAAGGTAGTCTCATTTCGCATCATTAAGAAGTTATTTCCTCTTAGTAAGTGGTTTCCAGGGATTTAATCATGTCCCCCCAAAAAAAGCATGTTCAAGTCCCACCCCTGGTCCTTTGGGTATGAACCCATTTGTAAATAGGGACTTTGAAGAAATTTAGTTAAGGTATGTCCAAACTGAATGAGGGTAGGCTTTAATTCAATATGGCTGAAGTCCTTATATGCAAAAGAAATCGAAAAGAGGAAAGCCATGGAAGCAGCCAGAAGCTGGAAGTCAACAGAACCCAGAAGAGAAGGAAGACACCACTGCATTTCCATGTGACAGAAGCCAAGAACCCCCAAAATATGCTGACCAGTCAGAAGATACCAACCTAGGGAGCAAGCAAGTAAGTCTTCTAGCCTCTGAAACCAGGAGCCAATAAATTTCTGTTGTTAAGCCAATCCACTATATGGTATTTCTTTTTGCTGTAAGGAAAGCTAATAAAGTGGTGATGGGTGAGAATCAGAGCAAAAGGTATAGATTAACTACAGTTCCTGCCTTTAACGAGCTTGAAATCCTCACAATGAAATAATATGCAAAAAAATAATAATTTGTACATCAACATGTATTATGGTGCAAGGAGACTAACAAATTGGAATGTTATATCTAGTATCTAAAATAGTTATGAGTTATATGATAATAAGCAAAAAGTATTTGATTTTTAATTGAGTATTAATTCAGCCCCTAATATGCTCAGGCCAGACAAAGCACAGTCTGTTGGAGTGTAAAATGCATTATTATTTTTTTTTGCATATTACTGGAAAAATTTAACTACTGATTTTTTTTTCATTGCTTATTTCTTGTCAGTTAATTTCTGACCACTAATGATACACGTAAATATGGTGTTAGTCAGGGTTGTAGTACTTGTTTCTACTTGATGATGAAGTGACTGGAAACTTCCAGCTTTTTCTCGATGTTTTATTATGTTACTGGTAATAAACTTTTCATTATTAATTCATTTAGTATTCATTGTGATAATACTGATCATAATACATTTATTTCAAATTCATGTAGATGTCATATTTTATTCACTACTATTGGATTTTCATTGTAATTCTGAACTAATTAATATACCATTAAAATAAAGTGTTACCCACATTTTTAATTTTAAACATAAAATGTCTAGCAGTTCATGACATATTGTCTAAGTATTCAGCTCATCCCAGTGGTAACCCAAGTATATGTAAGTTTCATTTTTTAAGCAGTTAAAAAAAGAGCAATGAAATATGTGAATAGAAGTCACATTTCAGCACGTAAGTTAAAACTTAGCAGCAAGTTATCTATTCTATTTTTTGTTCAATATTTCCCTTTTTAATTAAAATGTATAGTTCTCATTAATATAATATGTGCTGGTACTATATACATTATTGTTAATATACTAAAATGAGATTACTTAATTTTCTTCTTGGCTGTGTATTATATGTTCACACTGTCACCAGGATAGATGAAAAATATGAACTCAAAACAAGTAATTTGATTGCTTTATTGTATGCATTTCTAATGACAATTAAAACCAAAGGGCAAATTCAACTTGATATGCCAGCTCAAAAGAAGTATTAAGTACATCTATATACCTTATTCATATTTTTTTCTCCCTTCTTTACAGTGGAGTCAGTTAATTGCTAGTGGGGAAGAAGAGGCAAATGCTTTCAGTCATTTAAATACATTATATTAGAAAGATGGAAAACAGATCTACTATATGTTAATGGTAAAAACAAATAGGTTAATTAATCATAAGAAACAGTTTTACCCCATTATCATGAATTTACTTCATATCTGTTTTATTGAATGAAATCATTCTGTCATCTAAATTTGCAGACTCTATCTTCTTTGAGTTGTCTGTTCTACTGGACATTGTGTTGCTGTATTTTTTCTATTTTTGCCATAAATGACATTTTATATTCTACAACATCATATCTTGTTATTGGCTAGATAAGATTTTAAAATAAAAATTAAAGAATCCCTTTAACTCTGCCACCTCTTGCAATAATGGCCTTGTTTTCTTGACTTTACAATTAAGGTTGCTATATCATGGACTCCCTTCTTGATGCCTTCCATTAGTTTCTATGACGTCGCACTGTATTTGTCTCTTCTCATTGGGCCTTGTATTCCCCCCTTAGTTAACATCTTTCAACATGTAAATGTTTATGAGCCAGAGATTGTTAAACTCTGAGGATGTCTGGGTCAGGGGCCACAAGGTTGTTATTCAAGTTGCCCAATATTTCTTCACACTGTGTACAAAGCTTGTATATAATTAAGACTTCACTGGATTCAACTATCACCTGATACATATGTCTTCCTTCTTTCCTTCCTTACGTCTTCCTTCCTTCTTTCCACAAATATTTATTTAGCTTTTTCTATAAACCAGGCACTTTACCACGTGTCAGAATACAAATATGAATAAAAGGTGATCCCAGCCCTCAAGAAGATAAATCTTAAATTATTATGATAAAAGAAAATTCAGAGTACTGGGGAGATAGGTATTTATGAAGTTGTAGTTGGGAAAATCATTTTAGAAAGAGGAAGTAGCTTTATGATAGTATGAAGGGAAGACAGAACATGGCCTATTCTGAGAACTAAAGTAGAAGAATGGTTCTATCATAGGTTGGAAGTGGTGAAAAAGGATCTATCTGGGCCATATCTGTTTGACATTCTAAGGGCATTAGATATTATTCAGTTTTGTGGGAGTTGGCATTAAAGGATTATAAAGAAAAAAGTAATTATTAGGTTTATGTTTTGGAAAGCCCATTCAGGCAATAGATTGGAGGATGGAAAAGAGTGGAAGATGACTAGTGCCTGGGAAACTAGACTTTTGTAATTAACTAGTCTTAAAAAGATGAAGGCCTGGACTGATATAGAAGCAAGAGAAATCAAGTAAAATAAAAATATTCAAGAAAGTATTAAGGAAGTAATAGAGTCAGTGGATCTATGACTAACTAGACCTAGAGGCTCCTAGAGAGGGAGCATGCAGGATTATTTTCTCACATGAACTATTGGGTAAATGATGTTGCCATCAATGAGAAAGAGAATGCAGAAAGAAGAGCTATTCTAGGAGAAAGACCTAGGGGGTACAGCTCTGTGGAGGATGGATGAGATGAGTTCTGTTGGTTTTGCTAAATTTGGAATGGCTGAGAAATATCCTGCCACAGGGGTTAAGTATACAGAATGTGGGTAGGGGGATGGGTAGCTCTCCTGATTTTTAAACATAAAATGGTTAAGTATGTTTTATATATAAAATCAGGGGAGCTACCCATCCTCCTACCCATATTCTTTTCTAAGAAAAAGTTCTTCTATTTCTAAACTCTTCAGCTCTTTACTTTTCATACAGTATTTAATTTTTAAAGTACTTTTATATACTGTTATTATTTTTCAGTCCTTCTAGTTAAGCTTATGTTTGTAAACACAATCTTTGGTTTAAATAGCATAATAACTTGTACATAGTTGATATGCAGTAAAAATTTTGCAATTAATCAATAAGGTATTGACAAACCAGAATTTCATTTTTTTCCTTTGCTTCACAAAGTTGCTCATCATTATGTAATAATGTACTAATAGTCATTTATTGAGAGTATCTTATTTAACAGTATTTCTACTAGACTCTTTAGGATATGCCAACAAATGTTCCCATGATGTACTATTATTGAAACTTTATGGAAGAAGAAGAATTTTAGATTACAAAACTTGCTCAAGGTTACACAACCAAAAAGTTAGGATTTGAGCCTAGGTTTCTCTAAAAAAGCTAATGTGCTTTCTGCTACCTTAATATTTTAATGAAACTAAGCATTAGTTCACATATTAATGGTTAAATTCCTTAGGGTTTAGTGCCTAGATAAGTCTTAATGCTTCTTTTAAACTTGAAAATTTATTCATAGTTTTATCAAAGACTATGTTAGTTTATTTCATTTTTTTCCTTTTAAATTACAAAAGTATTACACGGCTGTTATAAAATAATTCAAAGAATTCAGAAACTAATAAAGCAAATGTCTCCTTTCAAATTTAATTCCCTAGAAATAACCATTTTTAATAACTTCATGTGCACAAAATCAGACTTTTTCAGTGTGTGCATTCACATATGCAAGTAGTTTAAAACATTTTTAAAATAGATATGGGAGCATACAATCCTGCACCGTCTTTCTTTTTTTCACTTTAAAACATATTATCTCTCTCCATGCCAATACATATTGATCTACTTAATTCTTTGTAAGAATAAAATACTAGTCCATTTTATGGATTTACCACAGAATAATAAATACCTTGCTATTGTTTATTTGTGTTCCCATTATCTTGATATAACAAACAGTGAAGCAGTATGGAAGAATAAATTTCTAGAGGGAGAGTTGCTGAGTCATCTTTAGAGTACCTTTTTGTGCTATTTCATATGATTAGAAGTTGCATGTATTTTCATTTTTGTAAACTGCCTATCTTTTGCTTCTTTTCAGTTAGGTTGTTTAATTATTTCAGTTTCCTTTTCCTTCCATATTTAGTGACTACAGCATGAAGTCATTATATTTCCTCTTTTTGGAATACCTAGTGTATGAATACATGATAGGTGTTACAAATTCAATCTCTCACTTAATGGTTAATCTGCTAGGGCTTACCCAAAATCCAGCTCCACATTCTTTACAAATGTCTTATAGATTATACAGACCACTGCTCAGAGGAACAGCTAGAGAAGTGACAAAAAAATGACCAGGATAGTGGCTCCAGGGTGCAAGTGACTTGAGAGGGTGTACTAAACACTACATGGGGAGGTCCTGGATGAAAAAGGGGATGAATTGGGATGCAGAGAACTGGAGACCATTCAGCTAGTGCAAAGAGCCTAATGTACCCTTTTCTAAATGTAGGCCCACAGCCCTCAGAAGTACACGGACAGGGAGGTGGGGATGAGGAAGTAAGCCAATCTGTGCTCCTTGAATGTGCCACACCCATGCACACTACCCCCCACTCCACTCACATGTGACCCACCTACCCCCCCCGCCCTGTGCATGCCTGTACCCCCACTGTAGCCCCCCCACACGCAGTGGTACAACTACAACCCAGCTCTAGCACCCCCAGCACCTCCGCCCTGGCCCCCAACCCTCGTTCA
>PVIY010051102.1:0-15850 GCA_004026745.1 Myrmecophaga tridactyla
GTGGGACAGAAATCCTAGAATGAGCTGAGACTCAGCATCAAGGGATTGAGAAAAACCCTAGAATGAGCTGAGACTTAGCATCAAGGGATTGAGAAAACCTTCTTGACCAAAAGGGGGAAGAGTGAAATGAGACAAAGTGTCAATGGCTAAGAGATTCCAAACAGAGTCGAGAGCTTGTCCTGGAAGTTATTCCTATGCATCAAGTAGATATCATCTTGTTATTCAAGATGTAATGGAGAGGCTGGAGGGACCTGCCTGAAAATGTACAGCTGTGTTCCAGTAGCCATGTTTCTCGAGGATGATTGAATAATGATATAGCTGTCACAGTGTGACTGTGTGATTGTGAAAACCTTGTCTCTGATGCTCCTTTTATCTACCTTGTCAAGAAATGAGTAGAACATATGGAATAAAAATAAATAATAGGGGAGCAAATGTTAAAATAAATTTAGTTTGAAATGCTAGTGATAAATGAAAGTGAGGGGTAAGGGGTATGGTATGTATAATCTTTTATTTTCTGTTATTGTTTTATTTCTTTTTCTATTGTCTTTTTATTTCTTTTTCTGAATTGATGCAGACGTTCTAAGAAATGATGAATATGCAACTATGTGATGATATTGAGAATTACTGAATATATATGTAGAACAGAATTATATGTTAATGTTTTTGTTTGTTCTTAATTTTTTTAATTAATAAATAAATTTTTAAAAAAGAGGTGTTTTTGAAGAGTGCTTGTAACTGTCATCCCTTTAGTTAAATACAATTTTATTTAACACTTCAGGATAACTTAATATTAAAAATTAGAAACAATAGTAATTTTAAGGAAATATCTTATTTCCGTCTTGAAAAATGTGGAGTTTTTTTTACCCTTTAGTGTATTCATATTGAGCTTGCTTGCTTTCTTCAATTTTTATTCCCTTACTTGATATAGACATGAGAGTCCAATGCAGATCACTTTGACACCAGTCCTTAAGTCTTTATCTTCTTTGCCAGTTTAGAAAAATCAATTTTACAAATATGTTCTATGGGATTACACACTTTCCTTAGAAGTGTAAGTGAACAAAGTTTAAGTCCTGTCTTATGCCTCTTACAACAAGGTCAGTTCTTACTAATAACTGAATTTTTTTTTCTTTTTCAACAGGTAGCAGAGGGAAAACAGGAAGAAATCCAACAGAAGGGACAATCTGAGAAAAAAGAATTACAACATAAAATAGATGAAATGGAAGAAAAAGAGCAGGAACTCCAGGCAAAAATAGAAGCTTTGCAAGCTGATAATGATTTCACCAATGAAAGGCTAACAGCTTTGCAAGGTCAGTGAGCTAATCCAGAAATTTATTTTATTTGATTTTTTTTTCTTTTTATTCTGTGAAATATCTTTTTCTTGGACTTTTATTTACAGTACGGTTAGAACATCTTCAGGAGAAAACTCTTAAAGAATGCAGCAGCTTAGGTAGGTGTCAACCAAATTTCTTATTTAGAGCTGAATTTTATTATTCAATTGTGTCCTTATTTATTACCTCAAATTGAGTATTTTCCTTAAAAGATGTTTTACTTATTAGGTATAAAATATCTACACTCTTTCAGAAATTGTCCTTAAAAAATATGCTTGATTGCCCCTAGTGGGCACCACTGTTTAGTCCTTGAGATGTATGAACTTTCTGCATCTGAGATGTTCTACTTACAGATACTTAATTAAGAAAAATACAGGAACAGCAAGATCCTTTATCTATTGAGGTTCATTGGAATATGACTTAACAGTTATAGCCTTCTCAGAATTGGTAGAAAATGGCAAGTTGAACCCTTCTTGTAAAAATTAATTTAAATACAATTTTACTGTCAGTAGGAATAGAAAATGTCATGGTTATACTTGAGACCAGTTTCAAAGTAATATTTTCTGTGATTGAGCAATGATATACTGTCTTAATCCTAGGGATACAAGTTGATGACTTCTTACCTAAAATAAATGGGAGCACAGAAAAAGGTAGTGTAAAAAGCTTAAATATTTATATTTCATAATATCCTTTTACTATTTAAGCAGTATAGAGAGGTCAGGGTTTTAAGTGTTTGGAAAGAAAAGCATGCTGTTCACAAACCATTTAATCCCATCTTAAAATCAAGTTCCTCTTTATTTTGTAAAAGTAAAGCTATCATCTGTTCTTAGATATCCCTTGTTATATGGAAATTTCAGTTCTTCAAATAATAAGAAAATTATAAAGTTCAGTATTAGCATCGGCTTATGTAATATGGGGTGGTTTTACCCCCACTATATAGTTCAAAGAATACTGCTATGCCACCATTTTGTTTCATTAATCTTTGCTTCCTAAAGATAATTGATCCCCATTTAAAATGATCATGTCCCCACCCCAAGAGTTTGACAGCCCTTTGAGCTCTTGGGTAAGTCCTAAAATTGCTTTCTTTATCCATCTGTTTCGTCAGTCAGAGGGAATAGGTCAGTCATTTCTGCCACCAAAAAAATCCTTTATTAGTTCTTGGTTCTGTAGCCCTTCATTCTGGATAGCTTGAGTTCTTTCTTGTCAAAAACTAATAGCTTGGTTTTCTTATTACTTCAATTATGAGCACTCCTATTCATCTTCCTCTCTGCCTGATCTATCCAATTTTGAGTCCAGCTGTGGATCAGATCCTGCACTAGCTGCTTGGAATACAAAGTGAATAAAACTGTTTTCTCTGTTTACCTACATTTCAGTTTTTCTGTAGATTGGTGGATGGTATCAAGGTCAATACATAGAATTTCTTATTAAATGTTTTTTCCATGTACCAGGGGATATCTTTATAGTCCTTGGGCAACAGCCAAACTGATAGATTTAATAGGAAGATTTTTGTTTTGTTTTTAATGAAGAACTGTCAAAATAGGCTCAGATAATCCTGTATATGTGAGGTACAACATAAAAACCTAATATTGCATATATAAAAAGAATTTTGTAACTCAAGAAAAATGTTTCATCAGTCAATGCTAGTAGACTCTTCTGCATTTGTTTTGTGAAATGCATGGACTTTTTAAAATTCCAATTTGATTGAGTTTCAACTGGGGAAATTTTAAAGGTGTAGTTTATATTCAATGTACCAAAATTACTAATTGCTCTTCATTAAGTGTATTTAGCAAAACTGACATAATCCTCATCTGTGAAAAGCTTATCATCCTTAAAAATTTATATTTTCTTTAATTTACTTGTTTTTCTTTCTCTGCCATGCCAAAAAAATTGGCATGCAAATTTTTTATTATACGTCATCCTCTTGACTTAATTATGTATTAATTAATTATGTTAGTATCAACCCAAACTGGGAACATTGTGTCCTTTAGTTAGAAGAATCATTTCATGTACATAGAACTGTCTTAATACTGTTTAGAGTTGTCAAATTACTACTTAAAATTTTTTCCAGTTCCAGTTGATTTAGATGAGAATAGTTGTAGACACCACCTTGATTTTAAGATAAAGATACTGTAGATATTTTAAGGTAACCTCCTTGCTATAATTACCATTTCCTTATTGGTGTGTTTTTTCGTGGCGATAAATTGACTAGTGTGAAAAGTGACTAACAAAATATTTTTAAAGAAACTGGATAGTAAATTTCTGAATATAAACAAAAAACTTCATTATACCAGACTTAGTTACAGAGTGGATTTGGGAATAAAATGGCCCCATTTTGAATTGCTTATAACAATAAGTCAGATGGCACATATTCCAGTATTATCAGAGTCCATAGCCATTATTTGCTCCCAGATTTTTAACTAAAATTACTTTTAAATAGTAAAGAGAGAGCAAAGTTGTAAGAGGCTATTTTTTAAATGTCTAGAGAAGTTAAAACTAATAATTTTTCTCCAGTAAACCCCATTTTGAAAATTACTTAAATCTAAAGTAGCTGCTGTAACACAGGGTTTGTGTTATAAATATTTTTGGATCTTATCTAATAGGCACAATTTGAATATATTTTAGAGCGTATATAATAGACTGTCCAAAAGAAATATAATGAGACCCACATTCATAATTTTAAATTTTCTGGTAGGCCCATTAAAAAATGTAAAAAGAAACAGATAAAATTAATTTGAATAATATGTTTTAATTTAGTCCACTATTTCCAAAATATTATCATTTCAACATATCATCAATGTTAAAAAATTACTAATGAAACATTTCATATTCTTTTTTCCTTACTAAGTCTTTGAAATCCAGAGCATATTTATTTTATACTAATAGCACATTTCAATTTGAACTAGCCACAATTTAAAAGTTCAATAGCCACATGTACGCAATGGCTAGTGTGTTAGCACACATATAGAAAATAAAAATTCATGGAAAACTCACATGTATAAATAAAACCCATTTTAAGTAGAGTGCATCTTTATTTCATGTTTCTGAGTATCTTTTTCTTTACATTCCTACAACCCATTTAGTATCATGTACACTTTCCCCCAATAAATATCTGATTCCTTTTGGATTATTGGTGGCATTTTTTTGTAGTTTTAGCAAAGTGAATTCTTAAAGGCCTAAATTCATAATGATACATAATATTAAAAGTATTATGATTCAAATCCTTTATATACCACTCTCTGAAGGACTTTTCTCTTATGTATCTAGGAGATGCCTTTGTGGAAACCATATATTTATACATTTATCCTTTTATATTAGTCTTGGATTTTATATAAAGCAGTGCAATAAATTTTATATAGAGTTCAGGTATTAAAATTAGAGTAGACAAATGAGTGACTTCGAGCTTGGTGCTTGCTAGTGGGATGTCCTGCTTTAATGTTTGGTGTTGGTCTGAAATTCTGTGTGAAATAAGTTTAACAGAGTCTTATAGTTGTATAAGATTTGGTTTCAAATAAGTTTTCCTATTTGATAGTGATTTTATATACTCTGAGTTCTGAAAATGTTATAGCTTGAATAGCATGTATATAAAACAACTTTTAATCTTGGTAATTAATAGTCTACTGAGGATTTTTATTTTGGTTTTCTTGGCTCCATTTAGTAAATTTTGCTTATCAGATTTTTTGCTTCAAATTTGTATTGCTGTTAGCATTTATTTTTCCCTTGAGGGCTATATTGTATTTGTATATAATATCCTAGGTTTGTAATGCTATGAACCCTCCAAAACATGTGTTTTATTAAACTTTTTTTCCAGTGCTGTACCACTGGTGACTGGAGGCTCTGCACACCATGTAACTAAATAAAGGATAATGATAGATTTTAGTCTAGAGGTAAAGAAGGCAGACAGGAAGGATGTTAAGAGAAGGTGAGAAGTGACCAAGTAGTAGGTGATGGGGAGTGGGATAGGTTGAGATGGAGAAGAGAAAGGAGACTTACGGTTCGTGGGGCTAATTTGTGTCTCTTTGACAGGTTTTAGTACTTTCAGACCCTCTAGATAGACATCATGTTAGAATATAGTCTTAATACTTGGACTCCCAAGGCCTTTTTGGAAGTTTTAAAAGATATAAAAATATAATTAAAGGTATTATTTAGATTCAAAAGTTAATTCTTTGAGCCAAAATAAATATTATTGCTAGAAGAGGGCTGAAACTTTTATTAGACCACAGTGTTAGATTTTTATTCTCTCTCCCCATTTTAAAAACAAACCAATAACTTCCCCTTTTGGAGAATTCCTGATATTTTTTAAAGCAGTGGAGACAGCCAAATCAATAGGCCGAGCCCTCAATCTTGGGGTTTGTTGATATGAAACTTATCCCCACAAAGGATAAGCTAAGCCTACTTAAAATTAGGCCCAAGAGTCACCCCCAGAGAACCTCTTTTGTTGCTCAGATGTGGCCTCTCTTTCTCAGCCAACATAGCAAGCAAACTCACTGCCCTCCCCGCTCTGTACATGGGACATGACTCCCAGGGGTGTAAACATCCCTAGCAACATGGGACAGAAATCCTAGAATGAGCTGGGACTCAGCATCAGGGGATTGAGAAAACCTTCTCAACTGAAAGAGGGAAGAGAGAAATGAGACAAAGTAAGGCGTCAGTGGCTGAGAAATTTCAAACAGAGTCAAGAGGTTATCCTGGAGGTTATTCTTAACACATTATGTAGATAACCCTTTTTTAGTTTATGGTGTATTAGAGTGGCTAGAGGGAAGTACCTGAAACTGTAGAGCTGTGTTCCAGTAGCCATGTGTCTTGAAAATGATTGTATAGTGATATAGCTTTTGTAATGTGACTGTGTGATTATGAAAACCTACTGTCTGATGCTCCTTTTATCTACAGTATGGACAGATGAGTAAAAAATATGGATAAGAAAATAAACAAATAATAGGGGGAACAAAGTTTAAAATTAAGTGAGTAGTCGAAATACTAGTGGTCAGTGAAAGGGAGTGGTTAGGGATATGGCATGTATGAGTTTTTTCTTTCTTTTTTTGGAGACGTGCAAATGTGTTCAAAAAATGATCAGGGTGATGAATACACAACTATGTGCTGATGTTGTGAGCCACTGATTGTAACCATGTCAAGAATGTTCGTATGTCAAGAATGATGATATGTCAGTTCATTGTTTGTAATAAAAATATTTAAAACAAAAAAAGAAGTTCTATTTGACCTGAGCAAAACTATATGTCAAGTTCTTATTTTAAAAATGTACAGACACTGATTTTGATCATTTGGGAGAGATAACTAATATAATGTTATGATAGCACATAAGTTATGAATTAAGTGACTCAAGGAAGATTATTTGTGAAATAAAAATGTAAAAATTAAAATATTGCTTTAGTTTCTTAAAATTTTTATAGCATGACTTTATGGTAGTCTTAATGTATTTACCTTTCACTTCTTATTCAAAATGAATAGCTTTGCTTTTTTTAAAAATATTTTTATTGAGATACCTTCATACACCATACAGTCCATCCAGAGTGTACAATCAGTGGCTCACAATATCATCACATAGTTGTTTATTCATCACCATGATCATCTTTAGAACATTTGCATGATTCCAGAAAAAGAAATGAAGAAAAGAATAAACTCATGCATCCCATACCCCTTGGCCCCCTCCCTCTCATTGACCACTAGTATTGCAATCTACCCCAATTTTTTTTATCCCTTATCCCCCACCCCCATTATTTATTTACTTTTTGTCCTTATTTTTTTACTCACCTGTCCATATCTTGGATAAAGGGAGCATCCCACAAGATTTTCACAATCACATGATCACATTGTAAAAGCTGTATAGTTATACAATCATCTTCAAGAATCAAGGCTATTGGAATACGTGCCACAGTTTCAGATATTTCCTTCTAGCTATTCTAATACACTAAAAACTAAAAAGAGTTATCTGTATAATGTATAAGAATAACCTCCAGAATAACTTCTTGACTCTGTTTGAAATCTCTCAGCCACTGAAACTTTATTTTAATCAAGAAAACTTTCTCAGTCCTATGATGCTGGGTCCCAGCTCATTTCTGGGAGTCATGTCCTACATTGCCAGGGAGATTTATACCCCCGGGAGTCATGTCCTGTGTCGAGGGGAGGAGAGCAGTGAGTTCACCTGTGGAGTTGGCTTAGAGAGAGAGCCCACATTTGAGCAAGAAAAGAGGTTCTCTGGGGGTGACTGTTAGACATAATTATCAGTACACTTCGCTTATCCTTTGTAGGAATAAGTTTCATTGGGACGATCCCCGAGATCAAGGGCTCAGTTTGTTAAATTTGTTGTCCTCAATTCTTGCGAGAATAGTAGGAATTCCCCAGGTGGGGAAATTTAATATCGCCTCCCTTCTCCCCAGTCAGTCCCTCAAGGGGACTTTGCAAATACTTTTTTTATTATCCGCCCAAATTACTCTGGGATTTATCAGGGCTTCACACTAACCTGTACAAACCAACATGATCTCACACCCTATTCACGATTCCATGTAATTATGGTGTTTGAAGCTGACCATACAAGTTATGTTAGATATTGTGCTACCAAAAATATAAATTTTGCACCAAATAAACATCTCTTCCTTTGGTCTCACACAGATGTTAATGTTTTAAAATATAGACCATATCATCCTTTACCCTGTATTTTGATTTACCTTAGTCCTGTCCAGATTGGCTTCATTCATATCTCTAATTGAAGCCTGATCACCTTTTCAACCTTTTTAACAGTTACTGTATCAGGTAGTGCTGATTTTCTTAGCTTTAGAGCTCTACCTCTGAGTCTCCGGTGTCACGCAAATACCTGAAGTTCCAGGAAACGACAAGTTTATACATAAATAGCTCAGCACAAGATGAATAGTTTTGGAGAGTTGTTGTTAGAAAACACTCACTTGAAAATTAATTCTCTAGTAGCAAGTTTAAATTTTAAAATTATTTAATGGTATTTGCTAAGTTCTAAAAGAGAAAATACATATAAAATGGAGATGCTTTTTTTTTTTTTTTTTTTCTTTTTTGCATGGGCAGACACCAGGAATCAAACCTGGGTCTCCAGCATGGCAGGTGAGAACTCTGCCTGCTGAACCACTGTGGCCCACCCTGGAGATGCTTTTAGAAGCAGTATATTTATGTGGTTTTCTTGAGCTCTTTGGATAAAAACTGCACCTTTAAATGATCCATTCAGGATACAAATTGACGATTATATAATCACAATTTTAGACATTTAATTTTATTTAACTCCAAAATATGTCTTCTTTTAATATTAAAATATATTCAACTTTTGTTAGTCTTAATCAGAGTTACCTATGATAACCATTTCAGTTTTCCTACTTTTGCTGTTGGTTTTCAAAGACAGCGACAAACTATATCCTTAAAGGTGTTTCTTTCTTTATTAGAGTACTTGCTTTCAAAGAGTGGCGGGGACCGCACTTTAATTCATCAATTCATAGAGTGCCAGAGTGAGTACAGAGTATTTTTCAAATTGATTTTAATGAAGTCAGGGACTGAAATTGAAAAGTGAGAGGAAAAATGAGTATCTTAATGTGTTATAGTAGAAGTACACAAAGGTTTATCTTGAGACAGCAGTGAACCTTTTTATACTATTTCTGTTTCTCCTTTGAGAAAAATGTTATTTCTGTTGCATCTGCCTTCACACATGTAGCTGAGCATTTTATATTATAGGCTGTTTTTTAATGAAATTTTACTGAAATTTTATTACTGAACACAGAACAAATAAAATGTCAAGTACCTAAAGTTTCTTTGCGAACACTTAATAAAGAGATAGTAATAACATTAACCTGTTTTAATTATGTTATAGTTCTATCACAGATTTGGTTTTTGAGGACCTTTAATAGATTTTGTGAATTTAATGATTAGGGAAAGCAACAAAAATAATTCTTTTGTTTAGACACTGAGTTCTGAAGGTGATCCTCAAGATAGTATTTGCTTTCTAGGAAAGGAGTAGCAATAGATTGTCCTATAGAGTGACATCAGCTACCTACTCTTGGGAAGTTATACAAGGCTGTCTTTAGGAATATTTTAAGGATAGAGATAGATAGTTTAGCTCTTCAAGTTATTTAGAACTCTGCTGAACTCTGAACAAAAATATCTTGAATTCCCTTTTACTTGAAAATCATGCAGACTGCTTAAATCTGGAACAGTCAGAAGGTTATGACATCTCCTGGCCATCTTAGGCATAGGTAAGGGTCACCATGTATAGCAGTGGCTTGCTGATGTTATCTGTAGTTCTTCCTATCAGGCAAACATTTTCTAGGTCATTTTTCTATTACTTTTCTCTCTCTTTTTGGAGCGTTTTTCCGAGTTTTTAATGCTTATGAACTCATTTTGTGAGTGTGCACTCAGGTGACTTCCTGTCTCCTACCAGCTCTTGAATGTAGTAAAAATATTCATAAGGCAAAAATTAGTGCATCTTTTTGTGATCTTCTCATTACCAAATCTCACTTTTATGGGAAATAGACAGGGATTTGGGGCAAAAAAACTGGTACCCACTGAAACCAACTAAAAGCAGTATATACAGCCTAAAATAAAAATCTTCAGAAGAATGATATTATGATCACTGTTATTACCTGTGGTCATTTCTTAATAATTTTTTTTAACTTTTTAAATTGTGTAATATAACAAATATACAAAGCAAAGAAATAAAAAAGCAATAGTTTTCAAAGCACTCTTCAACAAGTGGTTATAGGACAGATCCCAGTTTGTCATGGGCTATCATACGATCCTCTCATATTTTTCCTTCTAGTTGCTCCAGAATAGAGGAGGCTAGAGGACTTGAATATTTTTTTATCATCACAATTGACTTTTTTTCCTTCTTTTTTTTTGTGAAAAATAACATATATACAAAAAAAGCTAAAATTTTCAAAGCACAGCACCTCAATTAGTTGTAGAACATATTTCAGACTTTGACATGGGTTACAGTTTCACAGTTTTAGATTTTTACTTCTAGCTGCTCTAAAATATTGGAGACTAAAAGATATATCAATTTCATGATTCAGTATTCATATTCATTTGTTAAATCCTATCTTCTATGTATAACTCCACCATCACCTTTGATCTTTCCATAGCTCTCTTTAGGGTTGTTTGGGCTATGACAATTCTAAATTTTTGCTATTGGAAGGGTCTGTCACTAATCTGGGGTAGGGAGATGGAACTATCTGATGTCCTGGAGAGGCTGGGCTAGGTTTCAGGACTTATCTGGACCAGGGACCCATTTGGAGGTTGTAGGTTTCTGGAAAGTTCCTCTAGTGCATGGAACCCTTGTGGAATATTATATATTGCCCTAAGTCCTCTTTAGGATTGGCTGGAATGGTCCTGGTTGGGGGTTGGCAGGTTATGATAGGTGGCAAAGTCTACTAAAGCTTGTGTAAGAGCAATCTCCGGAGTAGCCTCTTGACACTATTTGAACTCTCTCTGCCCTTGATACTTTATTAGTTATATTTCTTTTCCCCCTTTTGGTCAGGATGGAATGGTTGATCCCACGGTGCCAGGTCTGGATTCATCCCTGGGAGTCATCTCCCATGTCACCAGGGAGACTTTTACCCCTGATGTCATGTCCCACGTAGGGGGGCGAGCAGTGATTTCACTTGCAGAGTTGGGCTTAGAAAGACTGAGGCCACATCTGAGCATAATGAAGGTCCTCCAGAAGTAACTTCTAGACATGCCTGTAGGTAGTCTAAGCTTTTCTGCTACCTACATAAGCTTCACAAGAGTAAGCCTCATGATCAAAGGATGGCCTACTGATTTGGGTGTCCCTAAAGTTTGACACAGTGTCAGGGATTCCCTGATGGTAAGGATTAATAGTTCCATAGTCTTTCTCCCCTCCCTCAGGGGACTTTGTCAATACTTTTTTATTATCTGCTTAATATACTCTAGGATGTTTCCAGGCATTACAATAGTCTGTACAGGATTGAAGGACCTCTTTCATGTTCTGGGCTCCCTGTATTTCAATTGTTCAAATGAGCTATACAGGTAGGTTAAATTAGATTATTCACTACAGAAATTTTCAGTTCCAGACCAAATAAACCTTTCTTCCATTGGTCTCAAAGAGTATGTGTTGTTCTAAAATATAGACACCATCTTCCTTACCCCTATGTTCTGAATTACTTTAACCCTAACCTGTTCAGCTTTGTTCTTATCTCTGAATATCAAGTTATATATATAAAACAGCCTCTCAAAACCCAGAGATATTAATCACCACTCCGGACTTGTGTCTGCTCTCAAAGCTTACAAGCTAGGCCCCTGTTTTCTTATAAGCATTTTCTAAAGGTGACCATACCATTCTTGTTCTTTTGTTTCTGGCTTATTTTGTCTCACCAAATGTCCCATATGTTCATTCGCATTGTTGCATCCCTCATGACATTGTTCCTTTTTGTATCAGCACAACCTTCGTTCATAAATATACACTATTGTTCCCCAATCTACTTCTCTGTCAGTTTATCCTTCAGCCACCTGCATTCATCAGGCATCATGTAGAAGACCCAAAGTCCACAGTCCATCAGCGTTCTCAATTTTAGATAATTTCATTGTTCCCAAGAAAAAGAAAACCAATAAACATACCCTTGCCAAATAGGAAATCTAAACCTCCTCTTAACTTTTGTCCCTCATTCCATCATTTACCTCTGCTGTTGCTGTGGTAGTGCTGATGGTTTCCTTCTGAACATAGCTCATAGCATGCAATAGCCGTTTTCCCCCTGTACCCTAGACTTAAACACTGTTTATACAAGAATCATATCTTTGAAGTAATTCTTACAAGAACTAATTCATATTTCTAGTGTGAATCAGTGGGACACGTAGGTCTATGCAACCCATTTCAATCTCTAGTGGGTCTGAAAGTAATAATACCGGTAATATCACTTTCAGACCCACTAGAGAAGCACCTTCACTCCTATCTATTCCCTTACATTGGAGTTCAACCACGTTAGCTAACAGTTTACCCATCTCTAGTTTCTCTGTACCTCTAAGTTGCCTGTATTCTGTTTTATAAGCCTCTGATTATACCTTTATGCTGGTCATAAAAGTGGATTCATATAGTTTCTATTCTTTTGTGTCTGGCTAATTTCACTCAGCATTATGTCCTCAAGGCTTATCTATCTTATCGTGTGCTTCAGGATATCATTTTGTCTTATTACTGCATAATATTCCATCATATGTATATACCACATTTTGTTGATCCACTCATCTGTTGATGGGCATTTGGTTTGTTTCCATCTTTTAGCAATTGTGAATAATGCTGCTATGAACATTGATAATTTCTTTTTATTTTGAAATTTGGGGATTTATATTTTGAGCCCAAAGAAATAGGAATAGAAAGTTTATCCAAAGAATATTTTACTGAATTACAATTTATAAAATCCTTCTTTTACTTTTTTCATATTATTTGCTCCTGTAAGAAAAGTTTTTAAATTTTTAATGTCTAAATAGTTATTAAATTTCTCATTTAAAATATCTACCTGTAGTTGGAACACAGAAAATGTCTTTTTAAATAAGGAAAAACTTTGGAGTTTTTTTTTTTTAATTAAAAATTTTTTTTTAATCATAACATACAAACACGAACATTCTTACCATATGATCATTCCATTCTTGGTATATAAACAATAACTCACAGTATCATCATATAGTTGTATATTCATCACCATGATCACCTCTCAGAATATTTGCATCAATCCAGAAAAAGAAATAAAAACAAAAATGAAAAAATTCATGCATACCATACCCCTCCCCCTTCCCCTCACTGATCACCAGCATTGCAATCTACTAAATTTATTTTAACATTTGTTTCCCCTATTATTTATTTACTTTTAATCCATATGTTTTACTTGTCTGTCGATAAGGTAGATAAAAGGAGCATCAGACACACAGTCACATTCTGAAAGCTGTATCATTATACAATCATCTTCAAGAAATATGGCTACTGGAACACAGTTCTACATTTTCAGGCAGGTCCCTCCAGCCTCTCCATTACACCTTAGCTAAAAAGGTGCTATCTATATAATGCATAAGAATAACCTCCACGATAACGTCTCAACTCTATGTGGACTCTCTCAGCCACTGACACTTTATTTTGTCTCATTTCGCTCTTCCCCCTTTTGGTCAAGAAGGTTTTCTCAATCTCTTGATGCTGAGTCCCAACTCGTTCTAGGATTTCTGTCCCATGTTGCCAGGAAGGTCCACACCCCTGGGAGTCATGTCCCACGTAGACAGGGGGGAAGGCAGTGAGTTTGCTTGTGATGTTGGCTGGGAGAGAGAGGCCACATCTGAGCAACAAAAGAGGTTCTCTTGGGGGTGACTCTTAGGTCTAATTTTAAGTAGGCTTAGCCTATCCTTTGCAGGGTGAGTTTCATATGAACAAACCCCAAGATTGAGCGCTCAGCCTATTGCCTTGGTTGTCCACACTGCTTGTGAGAATATCAGAAATTCTCCACTTGGGGAAGTTGAATTTTCCACTTTCAACTTTGGAGATTTTTACTGTATCATAGTTATGGGGAAAGAAATGGACCAAATAAACATTCAGAGACACAGTAGAAGTTATGTAAATTATAGTAACTCTCCTCAGTAGAATAATAAGCAGCTAATAAAGGTGATGAGTATAAGGATTATTTAGTAGCATGGGGAAATGCTAAATATGGTATGTAGAGGGAAAAATCAATATAAAATCCCATCTTTTGTGGCCAAAGACTGAACCAAAGAGCGTAGAAATTAAAATAACAAGTGTTTCTTGACATCTGAATGCATTGGGTGCCTGAGTGCAGATGGCCAAATTTTGGACTGTAAGTTCAGTTGCCTAGGAATAGAATCCATTATCTGAATATATTTGATTACTGAGTTTCAAATAGTGAATAGCAGGAGTTCAGCTAATGAGGATATGAGTTCTATCTCATAATTTCCAAATGTGTTTAGTTCTTTAAATTTGGTTTGCCAGAGTCAGGATTTTGAGGGTTACCTCTCATGTGCCTTGTTGTCAGAAGGGACATTTCATTATTTTATGATGAACTGCCATTAGAAATTGTTGTGTTTTATCACACAGGAAGACAAATTCCAAGATCTTACTTAAGTGAACTTATTCTTGAGCAGTTTTGAAACAATTTTGGTTTTTTGTTGACAAGTGCACCCAAACTTTTTTTCCACTATATTCTTAGACTGAGTTATGATCTTGATCACAAAGTATATATCTTGGGTGGAGTTGTATTTCATGTCATTGTTTCTAGTCTTTTAAAAAGCAAATGCTAAGTATCTAGCTTTCATTATTTACTGTGCTTGTATATTATAAATTCAACTTGTTTTAAAACTTAGAAAGCAAATAGTTTTCTTCTGTAGAATTCTTCGTGTCTATGTTCAATATGTTGACACATTTTTCAGTTCATTTTATGAATCTATAAAAGAGCGATTTGGTTGCTGGTTCTCTCCATTTACAAGGTGATTTTGAAAAAGCTAAATGAGTTGAAACACATTTCTATTTGTCTTCCTTTTATGGTGAAGCAGACTTTGTGTTTTATTTCTCTTTGAGGAGAAAAGCTTTTAATCCCAGACATAGAAATTTGAACAGATTTAAATTTAACCTTTTGAGTATTTCTAGAACTATGAAGTAGCTATTCTATATGAAAAGTTTTACCATGTTGAATCTAGAATTAGCAAGTAACTTCATTAAAACTTGCTAAAAGGTTTGAGCAATATTTTCCTTCCCAGGGATTCAGACATGAAAATGGTTTGAACAGAACTCTCTATTTCATGTTCCCTGAGAATTTTATTTACTCAAAGCTTACTTTATAAATTTAATGGATGCACCTGTTTGTTCAATAGACTGATAATACTGGAAACTTTATAGAATTTGAGACTTTACTACTTAAGTGAAGGAGTGTCTCAAACATTTCTGGTCAGATCTTATTTTGTATTTCTGGAAGAATGTAAACAATCTTCTAAGTTACTTAAAACCAATGCTCCCAAATTGAATATTCTTGAGAAATTTGTCTCCTGTTACACCATTTGGTATTTCAAATCAATGATCACGCTCCTGTAATATTTACAGCTATATTAGGGAGCAGGCAACAGTGGCTCAGTGGCAGAGTTCTCACCTGCTATACTGAAGACCCAGGTTCAATTCCCAGTGCCTGCCCATGTTAAACAAACAAACAAAACAAAACAAAAACTACATTAGGGACATGATGGAAACTGTTTTCTTGTTTTTTGAAATATTGTTCATATGCATGGTAATTACTTGAATTTTTTAAAAAATTTTTTATTAATTAAAAATAATTACAAGAAACACAAACATTCCCAACACATACTCAGCAATTCACAATATCATCACATAGTTGCATATTCATCATCATGATCATTTCCCAGAACATTAGCATCAGTTCAGAAAAAGAAATAAAAAGACAACAGAAAAATATAACAAACAGAAAAAAAAATTTTACAGGCCATACCCCTTACTGATCCCTTTCATTGATCACTAGCATTTCAAACTAAATCTATTTTAACATTTG
>PVIY010051103.1:0-15853 GCA_004026745.1 Myrmecophaga tridactyla
TCAAAGATTTCATTTCCTTGGTCAATGAATTTGGTGCTTTGCTTCAGTTAGTTGAAACTAGGTCACTTGCGACAATTTAAAGAACTCTCGTAACACGCAAGCCTTAGGGGAATTAATTGTGGGTAGGGGAGCAGTTAAGGCATTAGGTAAAACTGGTCCCTTTGATCAACTCAAGCAATGAGTTGGAGAAGGTTCTGTTGACAGGAAAAGGTACGGCCTGGGCTGCTGGCTCCCCATGGAACGTGAAGGCCCCCGGCCAAAAGTTCAACTTGATTGCAAAGGCATTTAGGACTTGGGGGAGAAATGAAAATGTATTCTTCATCAGAGGAAAAGAAGTGCCTAACAGGTTGTGAATAATTCAGATCTAATTACTAGGAAAATGCCTTCCTTTTTTTTTTTCTTTCCCTTTTATTTTTTTTTCCACTGCCTGATGCTTAGGCAGCAGGTTTAGTAGATATTTTTGTTCAGAATTTCTACTTGAGAAATAGTGAGCCAAGTCATCAGCTTTCTTCTTGTTGAGTGTGAGGCAGAACTGTTTGGGATGTTGGCAGGAAGGAGCAGCAGGTATCTTACTGAAAGAGCTCTTTCTACTGAAAGTTGTCAGGTTTGGTACCCACTGTGAGAGTCCTACTCTAGTGCCGGGGGCCTCTGAGCTTGTGGCCTATAAACTGGAAGGTACAAGTGTGAAATGCTCCCAACCGTGCAGGTGGTGGCTGCTACGATTTCGTGGTATTGCTTCTCAGACAGTTCACTGTGGAGAAATCCTATTACACGCCCACTGCCAGCGATTTCAAGCCCTTAACACCCTTTACAAACCTCAACACTGACTATACCATTCCTGTGCACCACCACCCCCGGCCTGTCCAGAAGGTGAATGTTTTAAAATACCAGCTTTATTGAGATATAATTAACCTATCAAAAAAATTTACCTATTTAAAGTGCACAATTAAGTAGTTTTTTAACTTACAGAATTGTGCAACCATCACCGCTATCTAATTTTAGAACATTTGTATCATTCCAAAATGAAATCCCTTACCCATTAGCAATCACTTCTTATTTCTGCCTCCTGATGGCTGCTGGAACCACTAATCTACTTTCTCTGTGGCTATGCCTATTCTCAACGTGATATAAATGGAACCATACAGTTATGTGTTCTTTTGTGTGACTTCTACTAAGCATGATGCTTTCAAGTTTCTTCCAGGTTGTAGCATTTATCTTTTTATGGCCAAATAATATTCCATTGCATGGGTGTGTATTTTGTTTTTCCATTCATCATCGATGGATATTTGGCTATTTTCTACTTTTGGCTATTGTAATTAATACTGTTATGCACATTTGTGAACAAGTTTTGTGTGGTCATAAGTTTTTAATTCTCTTGAGTATGTCCTTAGGAATGGAATTGCCGAACTGTTTTCCAAAGTGGCTGCACCATTTTACATTCCTATCAGCAACGTATGAGGTTTCCCATTTCTCTGCATCCTTGTTCACACTCATTACTGTCATTTTTTATTTTAGTCATCCTAGTGAGTATGAAGTGGCCTTACATTGTGGTTTTGATTTGCACTTCCCTAATGACTAATAATGTTGAACATCTTTTCATGTGCTTATAGGTCATTTGTGTGTCCTCTTTGAATAAATCCTTTACCCATTCCTTAAATTGGGTTATTTATCTTATAATTGTGGCATTGTAAGAGTTCTTTTTATAGTTTGCATGCAAGACCCTTATCAGATTTATGATTTACAAATATTTTCTACAGTTCTGTGGGCAGTACTTCCACTTCCTTGATGGTATCCCGTGAAGCACAGAAGTTTATTATTTTGATGATGTCTACTTTATCTATTCTTTCTTTTGTCACTTATGATTTTAGTGTCCTAGCTAAGAAATTACTGCCTAATTCCTATGCTTTCTTCTAAGACTTTTATAGTTTAGCTATTACATTTAGGTGGGTTCATTTTGAACTAATTTTGTCTGTGGTTTGAGGTAGGGAGCAATTTTTCTTTTGCATGTGGATATCCAGTTGTTCCAGCACCATTTGTTGAATATTACTCATTCCTAATTGAATTGTCTTGGCACCCTGGTTGAAAATCAATTGACCATAAATGTAAGGGCTTATTTTTAGCCTCTAAATTCTATTCCATTGATCTACTTGTTGATCCTTATGCCAGTACCACACTGTCTTGTTTTGTAGATGTGGTGGGGGAGGAACGGTAGTAGTTAGGTATAGGTATCGACCTGACCAGATGATGGTGCCCAGTTGTTCTGTTGCTGTGGACTTAATCATCAGCATATGCATTTTTTCTGTGGTGGATTACGTCTGTGGTGGGCTAAGGGGAAGTGCCTTCCACAATGAGTGAGACTTAAAAGGAGGAGTCAGAAGAGAGGAGGTCAGAGCCTGTTCAAACCCAGATGTTTGGAGATACAGAAAGGAAGCACCCCAGGGAAAGCCACTTGAACTCAGAAGCCAGGAAAGAAAGCCAGCAGATGTGTTGCCACGTGCCTTCCCATATGACAGAGAAACCCAGATGGAAGTTAGCTGCCTTTCCTCACGGAACTGTAAATATGTAACTAAATGCATTCCCTTATTAAAAACCAGTCCATCTCTGGAGAATTGCATCCTGGCAGCCTTAGGAAACTAAAACAGATTTTGTTACCAGGAGTGAGGTGCTGCTGTATTTATAAATACCATGCATGTTGGAATGGCTTTTTAAATGGATAAGGGGAAGATTCTGGAAGAATTATGAGGTGCTTGATAGAGAAAGCCTAGATTGCCTTGAAGAGACAGTTGGTAGAAATATGGACTCTAAAGATATTTCCATTGCAGGTTGGAAGAGGGCACCCTTGTTTTGAAGCGGCAGAAAGTTTGGCAAAATTGATTCTTGGTGCTGTATAGAAGGGGGAATTTGAATGCGACAATCTGGGATACTTGGCTGGTGAAATATCCAAGCTAAATGTGGAGGATGCAGCCTGGTTTCTCCTTGCAGCTTATAGTAAAATGTGATAAGAAAGGGATATGCTGGAAGATTGAAATTTGGGGTACAAAGAAGCAAGAAATTGATGGCCAGGAAAATTCTGGTCTTCCAAAAAGTGAGACCCCAGAGAATAGTGCCTTACATGAAGATTTAATCAAATGTGGAACCAGGCTGTCATTACAGGACAAGCAATGATTGGAGATGGAGTTATCCAGAAAGGACTTGTGAAAGGTCCTAATGTCTGATGGCTTCGATCCCTGTCTGCTGTATACCAAGTTGTTTTAGTTTGCTAGCTGCTGGAATGCAATATAACAGAAATAGAATGGCTTTTAAAAAGGGGAACTTAATAAGTTGCAAGCTAACAATTTTTAGGCTGTGGAAATGTCCCAATTAAAGCAAGTCTATAGAAATGTCCAATCTGAGGCATCCAGGGAAGATACCTTGATTCAAGGAGTCTGACGAAGTTCAGAGTTTCTCTCCCAAATGGAAAGGCACATAGCAAACACAGGGTTTCTTTTTTGGCTGGAAGGGCACATGGCAAACACAACATCATCTGCTGGCTTCTTCTCCAGCTCCCTGGGAAGTGTTTTCTTTCTTCATCTCCAAAAGTTGCTGTCTGGTGGGCTCTCTGCTTTGTAGTTCTGCTGCGTTCTCTGTTCTGGCTTTCTCGTGGCTCTGTTATTCTTCTCTGCTCTCTCCAAATCTCTCACTTTCTCCAAAATGTTTCCTCTTTTAGAGGATTCCAGTATACTAATCAAGACCTACCAGTTTGACAACCACTCTTGATTGAGTCACATCTCCAGGGAAATAATCTAATTAAAGTTTCAACCATCAGTACTGAACAGGGATTGGAAGAAACGACTGCCTTTACAAAATGGGATTAGATTTAAAACATGACTTTTCTAGGGTGCATACAATTTTTTGTGAGACCGGTATAAATGGAACCACTGCAGTCTGGACTAAAAGGGGAAGAAAAGGGACAGATTGAAGGAACAATGGCCTCAGAGACAGAACCATGGAAGCTAAAGTCTGAAGCCAAGAAAACTTGGCCCATGAGAGCAAACCCATCTGTGCATGTGGAGGGGGTGAATAGGCAGAGGGCAAGCCTTCCACCTTAATGTTCAGAAAGAACTCTGGTGCTTCAGGCCTTGGAGAGGGTGGAGCTCATACCCTGGGGGTTGAGGGGAGTCTGCCTGCCACCCCATTGTTCTGAAGGGTTGAGCATGTGTCCTGGAGATGGCAGAGAATCTGGGTGCCACCAACATGCTAGAGGAGGGTGGGACAAAAAAAGGTGATCTCCCCGGTGTTCCCCAATGTTACAACTCTAAGCCCAGTGTTTGGAGAGAACAGGGCTGCTGTGTTCATTGGAAAGGGTGGGATTGATGCTTTCTAAAGCCCTGAGGATGAATGACTCTCAGGCTTTGAAATTTAATGGAGTTTGCCTTGCAGGTTTTCAGAATTCTTTAGATCTGGTGACCCCTGTTTTCCTTCCAATTTTTCCCTGTGAAAGTGGATCATTTATCCTATGACAGTTCCTTCTTTGTATAGAGATAACATGCTCTAACTTCACAGGTCCACATCCAGAGGAGAGTTTTGCTTTAGGACAGACACCGTGCCTGTAATTGACTTTGATGAGATTTTGTACTATTTTTGAGTTGGTATTGTATTTGTATTGCTGCTGAAATGGTTAAAGGCTTTTGTGATATTGTGATGAAATGAATGTATTTTATATATGGAAAGATTTAGTGCATTGTATGCAGGACAAATGAGCATTGTTAGGTTTAAAAAATATGTCATTTTCTATTTAGAGATTGTGAAAAATATATCTGTTATTGTTTTCTATTTAGAAATTAAGTATGATTTAAGGTGATGTGTATAGTTGCCAAGTTACAAGGGGTGGATACTGCAGCAGTAAGGTTTAGAAGTCAACTTGGCCAGATGATGGTGCCCAGTTGTTCAGTTGCTGTGGACTTAAATCATCAGCATGTGTGCTAGTTTAAAAGGATGTATGCCCCCTAGAAAAGCCATGTTTTAATCAAAATCCCATTTCATAAAGGTAGAATAATCCCTATTCAATACTGTATGCTTGAAACTGTAATCAGATCATCTCCCTGGATGATGTGATTTAGTCAAGAGTGGTTGTTAAGCTGGATTAGGTGATGACATGTCTCCACCCATTTGGGTGGGTCTTGATTGGTTTATTGGAGTCCAATAAAAGAGGAAATATTTTGGAGAATAGGAGATTCAGAAAGAGCAGCACCACAAAGCGGAGAGTCCATGAGCCAGCGACCTTTGGAGATGAGGAAGGAAAACGCCTCCCGGGGAGCTTCATGATACCAGAAGCCAGGAGAGAAAGCTAGCAGATGATGCCGTGTCTGCCATGTGCCCTTCCAGCTGAGAAAGAAACTCTGACTGTGTTCGCCATGTGCCCTTCCATTTGAAAAAGAAACCGTGAACTTCACTGGCCTCCTTGAACCAAGGTATCTTTCCCTGGATGCCTTTGATTGGACATCTCTATAGACTTGTTTTCATTGGGACATTTTCTTGGCCTTAGAACTGTAAACTAGCAACTCTTTAAATTCCCCCATTTTAAAAGCCATTCTGATTCTGGTATAGTGCGTTCAGGCAGCTAGCAAACTACAATAGCATGTGAATTACATCCATGGCTGATTATATTTGCGGTGGGATAAGGGGAAGTACCTTCTGTAATGAGTGAGGCTTAAAAGGAGAAGTTAGAAGAGAGGAGGTCAGAGCCAGCTAAGATCCAGCTGTTTGGAGATGCAGAAAGAAATCACCCTGCGAAAAGCCCAAGGTGATTGATAAAAGAAATGGAGAGGATGCATTTCAGGCAATTTAGAAAGCATCACACACTGAGGTATGCTTAGAAATATAGAGAATATATTTCTGGTTGGATAAAAGAAAGCTTTATTTGGCAAATATTTATTGAGGACCTACTATAGGCCAGATACTTTTCTAAGTGCCAGGGTTACAGCAGGAAATTACAGATCTTATGGAGTTGCATCCCTGTTCAACAATAGTGGGAGACCAAGGGACTGGTGGAAAATGTAAGCTTGTTTGAGGTTAAAGAATTTTAGAAATGAGCAATGAATGTGATCATAATTCTTCAGAGTAGAATTGCAGGGAGTGATGAAAGACCCTGGATCCCTGATCTTGGCTAGGAAAGGGAGAAAGAAGTACTGAGAGCCACTCTGAGAGATCATGGACAGAGGGGCTGAGGGTTTCTTCCCAGAGCCTGAGCAGGGGTTGGAGAGGGATTAGGGTGAGAAGGGGAATTGGTGCCTGGTCTGGAATCTGGAAGTAGGTTCTTTTAAAATATATATATATATTTTTATTGAGACATCATCACACACTTACAGTCCATCAAAAGTATATAATCAATGGCTCACAACATCATCACATAGCTGTGTACTCATCACAGGATCATTTTTAGAACATTTGTATCACCCTAGAAAAAGAAATAAAAAGAAAACAGAAAAAACTTGTACATCCCATACCCCTTACCACTCCCTCTCATTGATCACTAATATTTCAGTCTACTCAATTTTTTTTACCCTTTATCCCCTCTACATTTATTTATTTTTTATCATTATTTTTTACTCATCTGTCCATACTCTGGATGAAAGGCGCATCAGACAGAAGTTTTTCATAGTCACATTATAAAACGATATAGTTATACAATCATCTTCAAGAATCAAGGCTATCCTATATTCTGGAGCAGCTAGAAGGAAAAATCTAAAAGGATGGTATGACAAACTCTGGGATCTGTCCTATAACTACTTGTTGAAGAATGCTCTGAAAATTATTGCTTTTCTCTTTCTTTTCTTTGTATCTATGTTATATTATACAATTTTAAAAAGTTAAAAATAAATAAATAAAAATTGCATAAAAAAAAGAATCAAGGCTACTGGAAAACAGTTCAATAGATTCGGGTACTTCCCTCTTGCCACTCTAATGCACCATAAACTATATATTGCATAAGAATAACCTCCATGATAACCTCTTGACTCTATTTGAAATCTCTCAGCCACTGAAACTTTATTTTTTCTCATTTTTCTCTTTCCCCTTTTGGTCGAGAAGCTTTTCTCAATCCCTTGATGCTGAGTCCCAGCTCATTCTAGGATTTCTGTCCCACCTTGCCAGGGAGGTTTACACCCCTGGGAGTCATGTCCCCATTAGGGGAGAGGGCAGTGAGTTCGGCTGCCAAATTGGCTTAGAGAGAGAGAGAGGCCACAACTGAGCAACAAAAGAGGTTCTCTGGGGGTGACTCTTAGGCATAATTATAAATAGGCTTAGCTTCTCCTTTGCCAGAATAAGTTTGATAAGGAAAAGTCCCAAGATTAATGGCTCAGCTTATTGAATTGGTTGTCCCCACTGCTTGCAAGAATATCCTTCCAGATGAGGAAGTTTAATATTTCCTCTTTTCTCCCTAGTCCACCAAAGAGCATTTCTCTGGGATGCATCAGGGCATCACACTAACCTGTATAAACCAACAAGATCTCACGTCCTATTCATGATTCCGTGTAATTATCATGTTTGAATAGACTGACCATACACATTAACTTAGATAAATGCTAGCCAAAATATAAACTTTGCACCAAATAAACATCTCTCCCTTTGGTCTCACATAAAAGTTGAAGTTTTAAAATATGGATGATGTCATCCTTCACCCTGTACTCTGATCAACCCCAGTCCTATCCAGAGCAGCTTTGTTCATATCTCTGGCTGAAGTCTGATCACTTTTTCAGCTTTAGGAGTAGGTTCTTGAGGGAGACATACCGAAGGGTTGTGGGGAGAGGGGTGGTGTGAGCTCTCAAGCAGACTTGCCTCCTGGGATTCTGCTGCTTAGAGGAATCCAGGGCTTTGGGATACCAAAAGACAACAGAATAATCTATCAGTTATGGGTGTGTGGTTTGAAATCAAGTAGGCCTGGGTTCGAGTTGGGGTCTGCCACTTGCTGTATGTTTAACCTTGAGAAAGTTGAAAACTTTCTCTTCAGACGAAGGCCTCAGGTTCTTCGTCTTTAAAATGGGGACCATGTGATAGCTTGTATAGATTTCATAGGATGAAGATACTAATCTGTGTCTGGCATTTTCATTATCCTTACCCATTATTTGCAAAACGTCTCCCTCCTCTCCACGGTCTGATTCCCAGCTGAGTCTGGAGAACCTCCCAGAGGAGATTTGCCTCTTCGTCCTCAGACTGCTGTGGCCGCAGTTCAAGGAGGGGGCCGTCTGGACGTCCAGGGCTGTGAAGGATCCACTCAGCGGGGCAGGGGCACCTGGCTGCCTCTCCGTGTCCTTATACCATGAGGCCTCTTTGTTTTTAAATATTTCCTGAAGCTCTAATTGCTAGACTTTCTCAAATGTTTTTAATATAGGCAATCAGTGACTGCTGCAATTAGGAAGACCTAATTACCACTGGCATTCTTCTCTTTCTCTCGGAAAGAATTGGAATAGACCATTGGAATAGTCACAAATAAAGCTTAATGAAGACCGAAGATCTTTTCTCTAGTCTAAAGCCATTTGTAATCATGATCTCTTATTGTCAACGCCAGCAGGCAGAGGAGTCCTTTGAAGGATTGTTACATATGCAGCAGTGGTGGCAGCGGCAGGGAGAGAGGCCCACGGGCCTGGGAGGCTGTGGCCAGGCAGGTGGCTGGGAGGGCTTGCTCTCAACCTCTTTTCTTGTGTTTTTATTTATTTATTTGGTAGATAAAGCCCCTAAAGCTACTCTTCCACTCTTCCCCAGGTTTTTAGTTGCTGTTTTGAACATTTTTATTTTGAAATACTTCTCAGATCTACAGGACCATTGCAAAAATAATTCAAACCTCATACAGAGGTTTGAATGCCCATCCAGATACCCAGATTCAACAACTTTCAACATTTTGCCACACTTGTTGTATCACTCTGTCTATCCATCTTCTCTCTCCTTCTCTATTTTCTAAAGATTTGAGAGTAAGTTGTATTCATCTTGCTCCTTAAACAATGTCACTTGTTAAAACAAGTTATTGAGATGTAGCATATGAATGGTGAAGTGCACAAATCTTAAGTGTAGCATTTGATGACTTTTTAACTATATAGAGACACCGTGTAGCCAGAACCCAGATCAAGAGATAGAATATTTCCAACATTCTGGAAGGCTGTCTCATGCCCTTCTGTGGTGTACCAGTCAAGGTTGAATCATAAAGGCAGAACCATGAATGTATTGAATGAGAAATTATAAGAATTAGACCTTATCCAACTGTAGGAGGAACTGGAGAATAAATAGTACAGAAAAGGGAAGGGGGTCAGAGAAAAGGTGCTCACCAGCCATGTGAGTCCCTGATCTGGGTGAGCCAGTCAGAACTTACAGGAAAGTCTGGAAGCCGGTCACCTGTGGCTGCACAAGGGGACTGCAAAGGGGGCTGGCATGGAACCACGGAAGGTTGTTGGCTTTCGTAGCTCCTGCCTCCATGAATTCACAGCAAAGCATCTGGTAGTAGATTGAGGTCACTGTTGATCTAGCAAGTCCAGCATTCAGGAAGAAGAGCTGGACGCAGCATGAGGAAGAGCGAGGGCAAACCAGAACCTGCCAGCACCTCCACACTTGTCTCTCACCTCCTCCAGCGACAACCTTCAGAGCACAATGGCTGCTGCTTCATATTCACCTCCTACATCTCACATGACTTCACCTTTGGCAAGTCTAACCTGGATCCATACATGGAAGGGGAGTCTAGAAAACCCAGCCCCCAGTGCAATCAAGGTGACAGCAGAAAAATCCAGCACTTACAGAAAAATGTTTGTGTCCATGAACATGACTCATGGGTTGTGTCTTCCAGCTGCAAGACCCCTTAAGAGTCTTTATATTCTGGTTCCACAACTCCTAGTACGATGTCTCTCACATGGTTGGTGAGGGGAGGAGATTTCCAGCCACTTCTCATTCCTGTCTCCATCTCTCTCCAAGAGAGTGGATTACTGACAGAATTGGGTCAGATTCACAGTTACTATGCATCCACAGGGAATTCACATGGGCTATAGAGGTAAGAGCAGTGGTTCTCAACTGTACAATGCTTTATGAAGTGCAGAAGCCTGGGCCCCACCTCCAGAGATTCTAATATAATTGTCTGGGATAGAGCCTGGGCATTGGCATTATTAAAATCTCCTCAAGTGACTCTAATAGGCAGCCAAGGTTGAGAACCACTGGAACGGCAATGCCTATGACTTGGAGGTTGGTTCTTCTCTTTCAGGGCCTTCCCTCCTTTCCATGTGGTCAAGTGAAAACAGACCCGTCTTCTTGGGGTGTAGCTGATAACCTCTTTTCTACTTGGCACTCATTGCTTTTGCCTTAAGGATCCATTGGTATAAGATTTGAGACTAAAGTGGGTGTAAGAGGCTTCTCTTATGCCTAATTAAGCCCAAGTCAACTTGTCCAGGCCAACTGACCAGAGATTACTGCATGAGCTGAAACTCTCCTATCCCTTTCCCCCAGGATTGTGATGGGCATCCGTAGGGTCTTAGGAGAATCTGAGCATAGGTTCATTTATCTGGATCAGGGTACCCAACCTAGGCTATGTATAAAATCCCCTGGAACTTAAAGACAAAAGAAAAAAATAGGTTTGCCTGGGCCCTACCCACAGCCAAATAAACAGACCCTCAGGGAAGTGGATCCTGCCATAGGTATTTTTATTTTATATGGTTTTGGGCATTTTCCAAATTAAAAAAAATGAGTTATAATATATTACAATGAAGTATCCAAATCTTAAATGTACAATTTAATGAATTTTTACATAAATTTGTAAGCTATTTGTCACCACTTAGATGAAACTATAGAATTTTTCCAACTCACCTTCAGGACCTTGCCAAGCAATAACCCCTCCATTCCACCAGACTAAGGTACCACTCTTCTGACTTCTAACACCCTGCATTACTTTTGCCTGTTCTTGAACTTCATATAAATAGAGGCATACAGTATGTATTCTTTTGGATTCACCTTCTTTTCCTCAACATAGTGACTGTGGGATTCATCCAGGATGCTGGGGGAAGCAGTCATTCATTCCATCATATGAATACACCACAATTTATTGATCCATTCTATTGGTGATGAAAGTTTGCTGTCATAATGAAAGTTTCTGTGGAGATTTTTGTCCATGTTAATTGGTGTAGACTCATTTTTTGGTGCATTTGTTTTTCCTAGGCATATTCTTAGTGGAATTGTTGGGTTATAGAGCACGTGTATGCTTGTGTTTATAGATAGAGAGGACATAGGTTTCTGGGTTTTTTTTAAGCCCCCAAAGTGGTTCTAATGTTTAGCTAGAGTTGAGAGTCACTGATCTGGATGGGTAAGTAAAGGTACTTCCAATAACATGTGAGGCTGTGCTGTTATAAAACCCAAGTTAAGAAAGGAGTACCTGCGTCTTTAGAGTAATCAAGCCAGATTTGTTATTCCTCAAGGAATAAGGCCCAAGGTCAAGGCATAATAGATGAACACATTTCTGTGGTAATCAGCCTAAAGGTGGTGGCTTTCAAAAGGAAACAAACTTCATATCTGATATCAATTTCAGTAGGAGAAAATAATCCACAGCCTGCAGTGCAAATATCTACACGCACACACACGTACACACACACGCACACATCTTTACCTGTACCCCTCTTCATGCGATCAGGACTCTTCCTTCTTTCCCCCATGAGAAATAGAAGAAAGTAATTAAAGTTTACCCTCCCCACCAGCAGAAAGAGCAGAGAAGGAATCTTTTCACATTCAGTTAGACACCTGAGATAGCAGGTCTCACAACAAATGGGACCAGCCTGGGAAGTTGGGGCTTTATTAACATGGGGGTGAGGAAGGCATAGCTCAGCTGAAGGAAAGGGCCTGTGGAGTATTAGACAGATTTCAGACGGGGAAGGAAAATAAAGGGAGTGGTAGTAGTCAAAGGAGAGGAAATTTCCTAAGCCTTAAGGGTTTGTGCTTGAACTGAACACATATTTCTTTCCCTTTCTTGGTTCAGTTTACCCCTTAGTGGTTTATCTCCCATTGGTCACTTTATTTCTATCCTATTATAAGGGGGCAGATGGGTTGTAATCTCTGGAGCAAGGTCCCTGCCAGGCAGCTGAAATCACAACCCACCTAAGACTGTCTCTGAAGATAACCCAGCTTTGGTTTATGCAGCAGATACTATTTCAAAAATTAGAGTGATTTTTCTACCTTAGTGGGACAGGTAACAGAAGGTCATGTTAACACTCTTGGGAAGATGAATCTCCTCTGAGTCACAAAAGGCCTTTGTGTTGCGATGCTCTGGACCCCTCTGGAGGAAATCAAGCTCTTTTCTCTGGGAAGGGGAAGTAATAACTGTTGGTCTTTAAGAACCAAATAGGAAAAGCTTTCAGGTGATTGTGGGACCTCCTAGAATCAATCCAGGCTGCTATTTACCTTTAAAGCGTGGATAGCTCCATTGTCCTGGAGGAGTGTAATAAGATAACTTTTTAAAAAAATTTTTTATTGTAGTAATGTTAGAAAGAAAGCCATACCTGAAAGAATAAATGCTCACCCTATTGTAGAGAAGAAAATAATTTATTCACAATCTTGCAAGAACCAAAATGTGGTGGCTGCCATGCCTAATGATGGAATGCCACAGATTTTACATTCTAAGTCTAGGATGCAGGCCCCTCTCCCAGTGGAGAGTTTCTCCGCTGATTGGATACCCCAGAGGTTTCAGTCTATCCAGATAGTCTAACTAATTCAAATTCCCCACAGAAGTTTCCTGCTTTTGATTGTGTGTTACATTTCAGTGACCCTGGCCATTAGTCATTTAAACTTGTTTTTACCGATATGAGGATTTGGCACCAATTCTAGGCTTGCATCAGAGACCCTCTCCTTTCCCTGCCTGCAAGAGTAGTCTGAGCCATTTTGCACCCCTTTGTTTAGTTAGTTCCGTTCCTCTTATCCTGCACCATCTTGTGTGAAAGCTAAACTTAATTTTATTCTTACAGTAACATAGAAACAACTCAAAAATATCCATTTTAGCCAGTTTCAAGTGTGTAATTCAGCAGGCTAATTACGTTTGTTAGGTCGGGGGAACCGGGAAGGGCACTGCAACTGGAGCTGCGGAAGCTGTGTTGCCCCTTCCAGACATCACCTGACCTCCATCCTTAAAAGCTGCCTGTGCCAAAGCCCATGTGCGGACTCATCTCTCTCCATCTTGGATGCAGTGAGTTCTGCCTGGGAGCTCAGAAATCACCCCTCCACAGACACACTTTAAATTTCCTGGTGTACCTTTCTTCTTTCTCACCCTTTCGCCTCCTAAACCTTTCATCTGGTGCCAGAAACCCGGGAGAGGAGCGCGGGTGCCGCCTGCCTGGCCAAGGGCGGCCCGGCTTCCTCTCTCCTCCTTCCTCCACAAAGCCAGCGACAAGGGACCCTTCAGCCCACCGCTGCATCCACCACAGATTGGGTAAGTCCCTTCCCTCCTAACCCTGCTGCCAGGGCTCACGGTTCCGAGAGAGCCTGTCTGTTAATTACTCTCTGAAAATCGTGAATTCACATCAGGTTCTCTTCCGAGGGCTGAGGTGAACGGGGATGCCCGCAAGCCTCATACCCTTTTTCTGGGACTTGAAAAGCTGTGGGGACGCCCCGCTTCTCGTTTCCCTCCCAAATTCAGGTCCAGGACCTGAAAGGGCCTCAAACCAGGGTGAGACGTCCCCTGGGGAGACGAGCCCCCGCTCGTAAGAGCTCCGAGGACTCTCTCAGGGCGTCGGGACGCCGACACCCCCTGGGCCAGTCCTTTCTCCTTTGAGACCCGTCAGCATGGGCAATAAATCCTCAAAAACCAAACCTTGTACTCCTCTGGGTCGTCTCCTGACTAACCTAGCCACACTGGATTTACTTCCAGACATCCGGCCAAAACGCCTCACTTACTTTTGTAAAAAGGCTTGGCCCCAATATCAATTGGATAATGATTCTCATTGGCCTTTCGATTTTAATATCCTTACGAACCTCCGCAACTTTTGCCAGAGTAATGACAAATGGGCCGAAATTCCTTATGTCCAGGTTTTTTTTCTTTCTGCGCTCCCGCCCCTCCCTTTGTATCCTCCTCTTCCTCGCTCTACCCTCCCCTCCCTCCAGCGGCGCTCCAGTCGCCATCTTGCCTTTCCCTCCCCCCTTCTGCTTCGGCAACATCTCAGTCGCCATCTTCTCCTTCTCTTCCTCCTTCTGTTCCGTTGACGTCCCAGCCGCCATCTTGCCCTCCTCTCTCCCCTTCCGCTCCGGTGGCACTCCTCCCGCCACCATCTTGCCTTTCTCTTCCTCCTCCACCAGCAGTGCTCCAGCCGCCATCTTACTCCCCTCTTCCACCCCTGCTCCGGCAGCATTCCAGCCACCATCTTACCCTCCCTTCCATCTCCATCCAGTCCCCCACTGTCCTCAACAGCCTTGCCCTCCTCACCTATAAGCTCTCATACCCGCTCAAAGAACTCTTTACTGTCTACTATGGGAAGTGGCGGGACCTGAGGGGTTAGTTTTCAGTACACACCCCTTTCTCCCTAGCTGACCTCTCTAATATTGAGAAATGGCCAGGTTCATTCTCCAGCGACCTAACCGCCTATACTAAGGAATTTCAATATCTATCTAATGCCTACAATTTAACCTAGCATGACATTCATGTAATCTGCTCTTCTTCCCTAACTACAGATGAAATGGACCGCATTTTCAATGCAGTCAGGGCTCATGCTAACCAGGTGCATATAACCGACCACCATGCCGGTAGGGGCCGAGGCAGTGCCAGGCCAAGAGCCAGGGTGGGAATATCAGGTTGACACTCCAGCGGGGAGGAACGGGCGGACTAGACGGGACAAAATGCTTACATGCCTCATAGCCAGCATGCAGAAAGCTTCACATAAAGTAGTAAACTTCCATAAGCTAAGGGAAATTACCCAGGGTCCTGATGAAAACCCAGCTGCTTTTCTACACCGGCTCACAGAAGCCCTCTCCCAATATACCCACCTAGACCCTGACTCGGAGGCTGGTAAAACTGTTTTAGCAACACACTTTATATCCCAATCGGCTCCAGATATAAGGCGTAAACTTAGAAAAATTGAGGAAGGCCCTCAGGCCCCTATCCGTGACCTGGTAAACATGGCCTTTAAAATTTTTAATACTCGTGATGAACTGGAGAGGGCAGAAAAGGAATCCCGGGACCGCCGAAAGGCGAATTTACAAACCCAATCCCTGATTGCGGCTCTGCGGCCCACTTCAATGGAGAAGAAGCCGGCTACGACTAATCCACCACCAGCAAAGTGCTTCAAATGTGGCCTCGATGGACACTGGTCCCGCCAGTGCCCCAATCCTCGACTGCCCAAGGGACCATGCCCTCTCTGTGGTAAAAAGGGACATTGGAAAAGTGACTGCCCCTCGGCGCCTGGCCGTGGAGGGGCCGTCCTTCCAACCCCTAACCCACCGCTAGCAGTCCTGGGCCTGGCCACCGATGACTGATGACGCCTGGCCTCAGCGAACCCAATCACACTCGTTGAGCCCAGGGTAACAATCAAGGTAGCGGGTAAGTCTACTTCCTTTTTAGTGGACACAGGGGCTACCTTTTCTGTCCTCCCCTCCTACTCAGGTCAACTCCTTCCTTCCCAGGTCACGGTTATGGGCATGGATGGCCATCCTTTGTGCCCCTTAACTACTGGGCCACTTACATGTTTAATAGAAGGGTACTCCATTACACATTCTTTCTTAGTAATGCCTTCTTGCCCCAGCCCGCTAATGGGGCAAGATCTTCTTGTTAAATTAAAAGCATCACTACACTGGATAAAAAACCCTCAAACAAAACTTCATAGCAAGTGCCAGACTAACGTCACTATCCACAACACCACCCATGCCCCCAAAGGAC
>PVIY010051104.1:0-15858 GCA_004026745.1 Myrmecophaga tridactyla
TTTCTTGAGTGAAGGTAGCCTCTTATTAGTGCCTTAATTTGGACATTTTCATAGCCTTAGAACTGTAAACTTGCAACTTAATAAATTTCATTTTTAAAAGTTCCATTTCTAGCAGCATTAAAAAACTATATAACAGATGGGTTGAGGAAATGTGACCATGGGCTTGTAGGAACCGAATCATGTACTTCCCTAGGGGTCAATGGGTCAGTATTCCCTAGTTGTGTGATCTACAACTTTGTAGAACTTAACTACCACAAATAATGTGAATCAACTGTACTCTTAAAATTCCACTGCAAGAAGGTAAACAACCTAATTTTTTAAATGAGCAAAAGAAATTGAACAGATACTTCATCAAACAAGCATATGAAAAGAGGCTCAATAACAGTCATAAGGGAAATGCAATTTAAAACTACAATGAGATACCACTACATAGAGTGGCTAAACACTCACATAAACACATTAGTTTTGTGTTGTTGCTATAAATAATTACTGCAAACTTAGCAACTTAGAAACAATATCCATTTATTATCACAATTCTCCTAGGTCAGAAGTCTGGCCACAGCGTGGCTTTGCTGGTTGTCTGCTTAGAGTCTCACAAGCCCCAAATTAAGGTGTCAGCAAGACTGCATTCCTTTCTGGAAGCTCTGGGCCTCTGTTTCCATACTTATTCAGATTGTTGGTAGATTTCATTTCCATGTGGCTATAGAACTCTTTCTTTGATGGCTGTCAGCCAGCTATCATTCTCAGTGTTTACTTCCATGTGGCTATAGAACTCTTTCTTTGATGGCTGTCAGCCAGCTATCATTCTCAGTGTTTAGAAGCTGCCTTCATTCCCTGACTCACAGACACCTTCACCTTCAAAACTGACAGTTGCAGATTGAGAGTCTGTCACACTTTGAAATTCTTTGATTTCCTCTTCTGCCACATCTCTACTGCCTCTTCTGATATCATAGCTGGGAAAGGGTCTCTGCTCACAGGGTGAGATTGGACCTACTCGAATAACTTGGGACACTTGACTCACTCTTTCAAGGCTCCTAGCATTAATTATGTCTGCAGACTTTTCGTAGCAGTATCTACATTAATGTTTGATTTACTAACTAGAAGATGGGACTATTGTGTGTGTGTGTGTGTGTGTGTGTGTGTGTGTGTGCTGGTTTGAAAGGATTATGTTCCCTAGAAAAGTCATATTTTAATCCTGATCCATTTTGTGGAGTCAGCCATTTCTTTTAATCCTCATTCAGTACTGTAGTTTGGAAACTTGATTACATTATCTCTATGGTTATGTGACACACCCAATTATGGGTATTAACCTTTGATTAGAGGGAGGTGTGACTTCACCCATTCCAGGTGGGTCTTGATTAGTTTACTAGAATACTTTAAAAGAGGAAACATTTTGGAAAAAACATTTTGAAAAGAGAGCCACGAGAACCACGAGAGCCCACAAAGCCAGAGACCTTTGGAAATGAAGAAGGGGAAAATGTCCCTGGGGGAGCTTCATGAAACAGGAAGCCTGGAGAGAAAGCTAGCAGATGTCACCATGTTCACCATATGCCTTTCCAGTTGAGAAAAAACCCCTGAACATCTTCGGCCTTCTTGAACCCAGGCATCTCTCCCTGGATGCCTTAGATTGGACATTTCTATAGGCTTGGTTTAATTTGGACATTTTCACTGCCTTTGAACTATAAACTAGCAATTTAATAAATTCCACTTTTTAAAAGCCGTTCCATTTCTGGTATATTGCATTCTAGCAGCTTGCAAACAAGCACAGGGGGACATCTTTAAAATTCTGCTTAATACACTGACACTACCAAGTGCTGGTGGGGCTGCAGAGCAACAATATTTCTCATACCTTCATTGTAAGGATGCGAAATAGTACCACCACTTTGGAAAATGGTTTGGTAGTTTCTTATGAAGTTAAAAAACATACTACCCACATACAACTCATCAATCTTAATTCTATATATGTATCTAAGTGAATTGAAGACTTATGTTCATACACAAACCTGTTTTAGTTTGTAAAACCTGCCAGAATGCAATATAACAGAAATAGAAAACAAATTAATGATTGCCAATGACTGGGTATGGGGAAAGCATTGACTACAAAGGACTTGCACCCTGGAAATTTTGTGATGATGAAACTATTCTGTATGTTATTGTCTTAGTGGATACATGACACTAAATTTGTGAAAACTAATAAAACTGTAGAACAAAGTAATTTTACTCTTTATAAATTTTTAAAAATTTAACCAGAGTGGTGGTAGAACCCAAGATAGGGGCAAAATGTGATAAATAAATCTAGCTGTGTTGGAAATGTATGGCATAACCTCAATGAAGTTTGCAGGAAGGAAATGAGCTGACTGAAGTAACTTTGAAAAATGATGTTTTAACTAGATACTATATGGCTAAAGTCCAAGTAATTATACAAAAACTGTATTCTAGTTGGTATAATTTTTCTCATAGGAGGGATGATTTAGGAATTCTGAGCCTACTACATTTGTGTGCTAGGGTTGAACTATTAAGTAAATATATTGTAGATGTTGAGGGCGAGGTTTCTTGTTAGAGAAAGAAGTTACAAATAAGCAAAGGAGAAATGCTAAAATGAACCCTCTGGTGCTGGATTGGAGTTGAAGATGATAATTTGAACTCTTGTTAATTTTAATTTGTATACAGATAGTAGATTCAGAAATAAATATAAATATGTGCTTTTACATGGGAAGATGTACACTCAGTTTTAGGAGAGAAATGAGTTTGCAACAAACTGAGGTGATGTAGAGAGAAATAGCTGAGGGGAGGGAGATGAAAGGACATTGCAGTAGAGAGAGGTAATGAATCAATAGCTACACCTGAGAATATTTGGTTATCTAGTTTCAAATGCACGTTACCTAACATTTTTACTTCTCCTCATTGGGTCCTTCCAGATTTTGGGTCCTATACAATTTTTACCACAAAGTTTGGTTTGGCTGAATTAATAGTGTCTTAATCAATACAAGCATTTATTATCTCACTTACCAGAACCATAGGTAGACTCCATATTGTTTCAGTGATTCACTTATGTTATTAAACCTTGGCTTTTTCAGTCTTTTGGTTCCATCATCTTTAACTCATCACTTTTTGTTCTCATGCTTGTCACTAGGTTACAGTGGATTTTGCCACATATCTAGACATCAAATCCATGTCCAAGTCAGGAATATGGGGTTGATCTTTATTCTAATTGTGTCCTTTTTTTTTCTTACCAAAAAAACCCAAAACATTTTCCCAAAACATCCCACTACTCCATTAGACATCTTAACTCCTAATGGCCAATACTCTGTCACATGGTAACTCTAACCTGCAAAGGGCGCTGGCAAAAGGGAATGGAAATACTCTCTCTGGCATAGATCAATCATGATTCATTCCCTGGCATAAGACACACTGCCACTGTGATAATATTGGTTTTCAAGGAATAAGGTGGGGACAATGGCTACTTTTAGGCAGTAACTGTGTTTGCCACATCTGGCCACTGGAAATATGCTGATTCTCCATCCTTAGGAAAACGGCAAATTCCGCTTATAGAATTTCACAGTTCTGATGTGGACCATCTTCTGTCCTTTTAAATGTTGACTATATTGGTCACAGTGCTTATTAGTGGCAGAGAGAGGACTAAAAGACAAACCTCTTTACTCCAAGATCACAGCTTTTTCCCACTGTAATTCATCTGGGCTAAAAGATCTCTTTTAAAAGAGATCTCTTTTAAAAGAGATCCTTTAGAGACAAAAGTAAATAATGGGGGGGGGTGTGTAAGTGGTATGGTATGACTTGGGTGTCCTTTTTTGTTTTTATTCTTTATTTTTTTTGAGTAATGAAAATGCTCAAAAATTGCTCGTGATGATTGCACAACTGTATGATGATACAGTGAACCGTTGATTGTACACTTTGGATGATTATACGGTATGTGAATATATGTCAATAAAACTACATTAAAAAAACCCTTTAAGATAAATCTTCAATAAGTGATAATAATCAATTGAAACATTCCAATAACAACAAAAAGAGCAGGCCAGTAAAAAGTAAATGTTCCTGAATCAAATTAAATCTGGGAAATAGGCTGTCCATTGGTGGGAGGGCATCTGTATCTTCCTTATGTGGAGTATCTAAGAAACTTCAGGCCGTTTCTCCCCAGTCCTAATTCCTGTTCCCAGAAGGAGCCACTTTTGATTCCTAACTTTGACTTCTTGTATTTACTTCCATTTTTCTAAATTGCATGCTTATCCCACTATCATTTGACACTTCAGTTTTGGATTATTTTACTAGGGAAAATAAGGATTTAACTTTCTTTCTATCACCAATATATCCAGCACACACATGCACGTGCACATAACTGCTGCTCCTTCCTTAAAATATAATTATAACCACTATTTTTTTGTTAAACTCCCATTTAATTGCTATGTAATTGTTTTCTTTTTAAAATTGCTCAATTCATTAAAATACTTTAGATGTTTTGTCAGTTTCATAATTTTTTTTGATATTTGCTTTTATGAAACTATATCTTTCTGCTCCATTGTGAACTGTTTATTCTCTGATACAGAACTGATAATAAATTCTTAGGACATTCCTGACATATGCACTCTTATTCCTATTCACCTTAAGCCTGAGCATCATGTGATCATTCATACTGGCCATCCTTATACCTAATAGCACCTCTTTGGTGTAAACATTCTTGCTGTTTCTGATGAATCCAAGTATTATTCTGCTAAAGGGTAGCCTTAATGTACCTTGTGGGTGGAGGTTTCTGAAACCACAAAGTAAACCTTGTTTAATATCTTTTATTCTTTTCTCCAGTTCTGCCTCCTCAGATTCTGCCCCTTCCCAGGAAGAAGAAGAAATGACTGATTCGCAGGTAAATTTTAAGTAATATATCTGCTCCCTTCCTAATTCTATGATGCAGTTTAAGAGGATTATGGTAGCCAAACAGTAAATTGGACCAACTTATTTAGATAAAAATTATTTTCAGAGAAAATAAAGTTGGAAAATTAAAGCTAGGGATGTATTAAAATATGGTTATACAAAACCGGGTTCATTTGGAGAGATTAAAGTTGGGCTTCAAATTGAATCTCATTATTGTAGGTAAAACAAAGCAGATAAAAAAAATCCATTACATAATTTGCATTGTATATTAAGGATAAAAGTAAACATTTTTCAGCAGGAGTAAGTTTGGCACCTAGGTCAATGAAAGTGTTACATTGACTTCTTATAGTTGATAAGAAAATAGCTGTCAAAATAGCCCAACATTGGAAAGAAAATAAATGGACATCAACAGAAAACAGAATAAATTATAGTATTTTATATAATAAAATGAAAAACTATAAAAAGGGCAGATTACTGATATTACTGCATCAGATTAGTGCTGTAACAACATGGATAAATCTCACATACATGTGGAGGGAAAGAGGCTAGAAACAAGAGTATATACTAGATGGTTCCACAAGTATGAAGCACAAGAACTGGTAAGGCTAATCTGTGTAAAAGAAATCAGAGAAGTGGTTACTTCTGAGAGGTTATTTATACAGAAGGGGCATGAGGGAATCTTCTAGAATGCTGGAAATGTTCTATACTTTTTATGGCATATATAAATATAGAAAATCAAGTTGTACACTTAGGGCATTTTTACCACTTATGCCTAATATACCTCAATTTCTTTAAAAAAGGAAAACTAGAATATCTGAAGGAATAAATACAATGTGTTTTTCCAATGATTCTTTATCTTTCAATTCATTACAGATTGAGTCACAATCTAAGGTAATAATTTCTAGTAAAATGATGTAACTGTAGGCCACTATAAATGAAGCAGGAAGTTTGTTTTTATATTGTTTACAGCTTTATCTCAAGTCCCTGGAACAAAATCTGATATGTTTTGGGGATGTGTTGGTTTTAATTAACTGAATACACAGTTTGTATTTCTACTTTTGGCCTTAGAAAAAAGTGATGTTCTACCCTTTCTTCAAAGGTAATCCTTTCTACCAAGTATAATACTTTTCACATCTCCTTTGAAATCATTCTCATTCATATTTATCCTACACTATTAGATATTAAACATATCTTGATTTACTACCTTCTCATTCCCAGCTCAAAGCTTTGCCATACTGTGAAATACCTTTGTTTGGCCACATGTCCCTATGTAGTGGCTTCTTTGGCCTCTTCCTCAGAGAAACTCAGTAAATTTTCAAGGTGAACACGTCTTTGTAATCAGCATAAGAAACACATCAAGAAATAAAGGAGTAATGCAGTACTCCAGAATACCCCTTCTGAAACTTTTCAAGTAATTCCCATGGGTAACTGCTGTTCACATTTATCTCCATAGATTATTTCTTCCTGTTTTTTAAACTTTATATTATCCATGTACTCTGTATCTAGCTTCTCATGTGTGTGTTTGTGAAATTCATCCATGTCGAATTTTTGGGTATAGTTTTCTTTTCACATTATTAGGTTATTAACGGGCTTGCAGGTGGTTTTAATATATTGGAGCAATTATAAATACTGCTGCTATGAACTTTCTTGTCTTTTGTTGCAAATATGGAATATTTGTTTTGGATGTATACCAAAAGTGGAACTGCTGGGTGAAAACTTATGTATAACTTTGACTTTTAATGATGCTAGCAAACTGTTTTCCAAAGTGGTTGTTCTAAATTATACTCTTAACAGTGTATGAGAGTTCCCAGTTGCTCAAAGACAGCTTTCTTGAATATATTTTCTATACTTGCTTGCTTTTTAGAATGATATCAAACACACATGATAAAAGCGAAACTCTATTAAATTTGAGTACATAAAATTTGTCTTCCTTTTGATATAATAACCAAAAATACAATACATTGATATAATTTAGAAACAATTTAAGTATTAAATATAGCAGATCTAAGGTACTGCAACGGTGGCTCAATGGCAGAATTCTTGCCTGCCATGCTGCAGACCCGAGTTCGATTCCCGGAGCCTGCTATGCCAAAAAAAATGGCAGATCTAATCCTATATTTAAATTTATGTTTACAAATTAATAATTAAAATAAAACTCAATAGAAAACTGCATACAGGGCATGAAGAAGCAATTTAAGATTGAAAAAATCAAGAAAAAAAGGCCAATAAAACTTAAAATAAAATTAATTTCTAATGTTTATCAGAGTTTTACATGGATTACCTTATAGAGAATTTCAGAGGTAGGTACTTTTATTGTTCCATTCTTTTTTCTACTGAATGAGAAAATTGAAACATAGAAATATTAAGGTATTTGCTCAAGCTTATACATAAAGGATGTAGTAGAACCAGGCAGTATGGTTCTGAGCATATCCACTGTCCTGTATGTTCTCAGCCTCACATATGATTAATGAGATGCAAATGACATGAATTACTATGTTTTTTACCATCAGATTGTTCCATTTCAAAAAAGATTAATCATATCTTGAATCTGATCACTTGTCAACATTTCCATGTACCTTGTTGTAACCCAGGATACATCATCTTTAACTAACAGGCTACTAATCTACTTGCATTCATTCTTGACCACCTATAGTCTATTCTCTATTGAGCAACCAAAGTGATAATTTAAAATCTAAGGCTTTAACTTCCTTGTTAAACCCATCTAGTGGAATAAAATTCAACATCCTTTCTGTCCTTTACAGAACCCTTTATAATATACCTTCTGTCTTATGTCTTTGCCATTACCCTATGCTATACTCTCTGTTATTTACTGTTTCAGCCACATTAGCTTTTCTCCTTTTTTTGAACAGATCAAGTTTATCCTGCCACAGGACCATTGAATATTCTATTAAATGCTCTTACTCTAGATATTGATATGACTAGCTCCTTCTCATCATTCAAGTCTTAGTTGAAATGTCACATTCTTCAAGTCTTCTTTGATTACCAGATTCAAAGTAGATCTTCTTGGCAACTCTGACCCATTACCTTTATTGTATTTTCTTAATACCATTTATCATTATTTTATCTTGCTTATTCACTTGTTTATGTTTTCATTTCTATCTCCCCTAAATAGAATGTTAACCTCCAGGAGGACCAGAACTTTATCTTCCTAACTGCTATTTTCTTAGTGCTGGGCATGTTCTAGTAACCAAGTAACATATTACTGAATTAAAAAAAAAAATTTTAAACTACAAATGGACAGTAGTGAGGGTGGGACAACATCATTAATGTGATTAATCCCTCTGAACTGTATGCTTGGGTGTGGTTGAGATGGGAAAGTTCATCTTACATTTATGTTTCCACAGTTTGAAAGAGGTGGGGAGAAGAGGGACAAGATGTTGGCATAGTGAGGTATGGAATTTAGTTCATCCTCTAGGGCAGCTAGTAAGTAGCCAGGAACTGTATGCATCAACTGTTTGGGGGACTTCAGTGACCAGATTCACAATGTACACCAATCTGGAACAGGTGGAACAGCCAAGATCCCACACAGAACTGTAACTCTCCCAAGCCACAGAGGCTGGGGCCCTCCCCCCATAGGCACAGAAGGTAGGTTCCCCAAGGGAAAAAGAGGTAGACTCTTCTAGGTGCAAGGAAGGTAGCTCAATAAAACCCCAGTTGCAGAATGTTAACAAATTTGGACTGCTGAAAACAAGGCCTGAGCACTGATAAACCTTGTTCTAGTTTGCTAGCTGCCGGAATGCAAGACACCAGAGACGGATAGGCTTTTAATAAAAGGGGATTTATTTCATTAGTTCTTCAGAGGAAAGGCAGCTAACTTTCATCTGAGGCTCTTGCTTATGTGGGAAGGCACAGGGTGATCTCTGCTGGCCTTCTCTCTAGGTCTCTGGTTTCCAACAACTTTCCCTGGGGTGATTTCTCTCTGCATCTCCAAAAGCCTGGGCTGAGCTGTGAGTGCAGAGATGAGGTATGCTGAGCTGCTTGGGCTGTACTATGTTGCGCTCTCTCATTTAAGCACCAGCCAATTATGTCAAACATCATTCATTGCAGCAGGCACGCCTCCTAGCCGACTGCAGATGTAATCAGCAACAGATGAGGTCCACGTACCATTTGCTCATGTCCACAGCAACAGAACTAGGTGTCTTCACCTGGCCAAGTTGACAGCTGAATCTAAATACCACAAACCTGAAATAAACAGTAGAGGAACTCACAGTTTTTGCCCAGGCAGAGTGGGGAGGGCTGATGGAAAAACAACAACAAGGCTTTTTGAGTTGGATGTATTCCAGTATTCCAAAATACTGGGAAAGGGCTAGACCTTAAAGAAAGAGGGCACATATAGCCACATACCAACCCCTGCTCTTGATTGGCAAACCCTGGGGGCTTGGGTCCAGCTCTGAAAAGGCTTTTATTCTCTCTCCTTTTTTTTTTTTTAACCTCTTAACAGATCATTAGATAGAATTGTTGTGGGAATTCTCAGGCTTCATCACTGCCCCATGCAAAGGCAGATTTAAGGCATGTCTGAGAGACAGAGTAATCAGATGAATAGGGATAATTCCCTGAAGGGTGTATCTTTAAGTAGTTTCTACTGCGAGCAAGGGAAAGTAGCTCGGCCAAGTTGCAGTTTCAATCCGAGCAGAGAGGAGGCAGAGCTCACAGAAAAAAAATAGAGTGAAATAGAATAAAATAGAACACAGATGGAGGATTTGGGAGTCTGCCGAGCTCAGAGTACTGACTCTAGAAAGGGATTTCTTATATTCTTTCCTTTTCTTTTAAACTATTCCAAGTAGCTCAGAGAAAGCCCCAGACATTCTCAGTTGTCAGCAGGACCCAGGCAAGGGCTGACTTAAGATAGGTCTGAGAGACTAATCAATCAGGTGAGGGAGATAATTCCCTAAAAGGTGTATCTTCCCCAAGAAAAGGGGAGCAAGGTGACTCTCCTTCAGGGAAATCAGGCCCCAGAGGCTGGAAAATAGAAGCAACCTAAGCCTGTTGTGCTGGTTTGAAAATATTATGTATCCCAGAAAAGCCATGTTTTAATCTGATTCAGTCTTCTGGGGGGAGGTGTTTCTTTAATCCTGACTCAATACTTTAGGTTGATATCTTTTGATTAGATTATCTCCACAGAGATGTAGTGTGCCCAATTGTGGTATGACCTTAGATTAGGTGGAGATATGATGCTACCAATTCCAGGTGGATCTGTTTAGTGGAATCCTTTAAAAGAAGAAATATTTTGCAGGCTGAGAGAATCAGAAATGATAGAGCCAATGGAAACTTCAGAACAGACCCGACACAGATACCAGTGCTTGGAGAACAAAGACATGAATGAATGTTTGGAGATGCTTAGTGCTCAGCAGATGTCACCATGAGATGTTAAGCAAGCCAGAACCTGGAGAGAACCAAGGGAAGCAAAGTAATGAAGGCCAGCTCTGGAGAAGAAAAGTGAGGAACCCCCCAAGAACAGAGGCTGAAAGCAATGGACCCCAGGAGCAAAGGACCAGCAGATGCCAGTCATATGACCACCCAGCTGCTAGTGGTGTTCCAGACCCATCAGCCTTTCTTGAATGAAGGTAACCTCTTGTTGGTGCCTTAATTTGGACACTGTCACTTCCTCAGAACTTTAAACTCATAACTTAAGCTGTACCAGTCTCAGTACCCCCTCCCATAGAATTGAAGCTAGGATTATCCATTTGATAAAGGAGCAAAAAATGAGCATGTTGCTTGTAAACTGAAGTTTAGTATCTAGTGAGAACTTGAAATTCTAGAATACATTATAAGCCTAATCTTAGGTAGTCTTATGAAAATGTATCCCATAGACATCTTTTGAGCTTATTTTCACATTGCTTTTCAAGATATTTTGTTATATATTTTTCTTCTTTTTCAGAGCTGCTTCTTCCTTTGGCTACTTTCCTTTTCTTTTTTGAGGAGAATTTCACAAGGGGATAAATGTTTTTGATAAGGCTTCTTATAACTGGATGAATATTCTGCTGTAGTCATCCAAGAAAGGCCCTTTTTATTTTTGTGTCACTTATAAAGTCATGTGGTCTTTGAACTCTGGGGACTATGAGTGCTGAAACAAATTTAAACTTAAGTAGATCTATGGCATGTCACCCCATGAATGTTGACACTGAAGGGGGAATACCTTTCCTGTAGAAATAGTTTCATTTCTGGACTGAAAAACCGGGATGAAACATCATTTTGTTCTTTTTTGTATAAATCAGTAAAACTTGCAGCCAGTCTACTGAGTTTCCTTGTTGACCTCAGCAGATGAACTGAGCTTGACTCAAGGAATTACCTGAATCTTGTTTATTTGTAGATTTGTGATCTACATGCAATATTAACTAAATTAGATAGCTTTTACAGTTTTACTGTGTGTACATAGGCTACCACTCCCCTCCCCCCATACACATCCATTAGTTATTGAACTTTGTAAGCTGGCATTGAAACATTACAACGTTTCGTTGCACCAATTTTTAAAAATTTTTACGGTGCAAAGCATGTTATTCTGAAACAAACCAAAGGTAAATTTCTCATCCTTATTACTGTCTGCTATAGCAGCATTTGAGGGAGAAATAGAATCTTTTATACATTTGTAATAGATAAAAACCAAACCTGATTGCAAATCCTTTTTTTTTTTTAATCTTAAACCATGTACCAAGTTTTTGGTTCAAATTGTGTAGCGTAAATTAAAATTAAAATTTAAATTGCGTTCTGTTATCTGATATGAGTATATTTCTGTATGCATAGTTAGGTTTAAATAAACTTTTGAGAAAAAAAAGCCATTCCAGTTTTTGGTACATTGTATTCCAGCAGCTTGCAAACTAACACAGCCTCAGCCTCTGTCACAACCACATCCCTGGCAGGGAGAGAGCTGCTGAAAATTAAAGGCACCTACCACTCTACACTGGTGGCAACCTGCAGGCTGACAAGCGCCACCTTCTGTGAAGGATAGGAAAAGCACAAAGACTAGAGGCTTCATAGGAAATGCTGACAACCTGTGGGGTCTCGTCCTCAGGGAAACTTTGATACTGATTACTCCCTCCTCCTGAGACATGGGCCTGTCTGGTTTGGGAAATCTGACTGGGGTTGATATGTCTGAGTAGACTCTCCTAAAAAAATTTTCCATATAGTCAGGGCAAGAACCAGAAAAACAAGAGCTGAAAAGTTCTGTTTACTTAAACAGAATTGATTACAGAGGTCTAGAATAATTTGAACTGAATGCCAAGAACAGATAGAGAACAAAGCCAACCAGGAAGAAAGCCCTAGATATAAGAGTGAAAACAACCTCCAGGATAAACTAATCAAGGAAGTCAGATGCTTAGACACCAGCAAAAAATAAGTCATAACTGGAAAAATGAAGATATGGCCCAGTCAAAGAAACAAGTGAGATACAGGAGTTGAAACAACTAATTTAGGATGTTTGAACAGATGTGCAAAATCACCTAAAAAATCAAATCAAGGAGTTGAGGGAAGATATTCCAAAGGAGATGAAGGCTATAAAGAAGTCAGTGGGCGAACATTAAGAAGAACTGAAAAATTAGAAAAAACAAATGGCAGAACTTATGGGAATGAAAAACACAATAGAAGAGATTAAAAAAACAATGGAGACCTACAATAGCAGATTTGAAAAGAGGATTAGTGAACTAGAGGACAACATCAAGAGAAAAGCAATCCATCACATACAAGGGAAGGTCGATAAGACTGTGCAGATATTTCAGGAGAAACCAGGAAGGTGAGAAGACCGTGGCATGATAAATATTTCAGAGTTTGAAAGAGAAAATCTGCCAACCAAGAATTATATATCCATCCAAACTGTCCTTCAAAAATAAGGGGGAGTTTAAAATATTTTCAGAGAAACGGTCACTGAGGGAGTTTGTGACTAAGAGACCAGCTCTATAAAAAATACTAAAGGGATCTCTACAGGAAGATAGGAAAAGACAGGAGAGAGGGGTCTGGAGAAGAGTGCAAAAATGAAGGCTATCAGTAAAGGTAGAAAGAGAAAAATATATAAGATATGCCACATAAAATCCAAAAGTCAAAATGGAAGAAGAAAGTACTGCCTTTACAGTAATAACATTAAATGTTAATACATTAAACTCCCCAATCAAAAGACATAGACTTGCAGAATGTATTAAAAAACAGGACCCATCTACATGTTATCTACAACAGACTTGCTTTAGACTCAAGGGCAAAAACAGATTGAAAGTGAAAGGCTGGAAAAAAGATACTTCATGCAAAGAACAACCAGAAAAGAGCAGGGGTTGCTATACTACAACAAATTAGACTTCAAATGTAAAGTAATTAAGAGACAAAGGACACTCTGTATTAATAAAAGGAGCAATTAATCAAAACATAACAATCAGAAAACATTAATGCACAGAGCCACAGTGCCTCAAAATACATGAGGCAAACATTAACAAGACTAAGGGGAGAGTTGGACACCTCTACCATAATAGTTGGAGACTTCAGTATACTGCTCTCATCAATAAATAGAACATCTAGACAGAGGTTCAATAAGGAAGTAGAGATTTTGAATAATATGATAAGTCAACAAGATTTAACATTTACAGAACATTATACCTCACAATAGCAGGATACATCCCAGAGTATGTTAAGCAGATAATCAAAAAGTATTGGCAAAATCTCTTGCGGAATGGGAGAAAAAATATAGAACTATTAAACTTTACCAGCAGAAAAAACCCTGATACTGTCAAACATTAGGGACTCCCAAGTCAATAGGCCAAGCCCTTCATCTTTTTTTTTATACCAAATAAACATTTTTTGCATTAGTCTCACACATAAGTTAAAGTTTTCAAATATGAATTACCATCTATTTTGAACACCATGCAATATTGACATTCCTTTGTTCTTCCTCATGCAAAAACATTTTTTAATTTGTACATTTAGTCACTATCATTGTACACTCTAAGCATTCCCAGATTATACCATATCAGTGTTTATTGTCTGTCTTTCCTTCTGATTTCGTTTGTGTCCACAGCCCTCCTCCCTCTATCATTCACATTCAGCATCATTCAGTGTACTAACATTATTGTATTGTATTCATTAATATTAGTTCATATCACTGAGACCATGCAGTATTTGTCCTTTTGTTTCTGGCTAATCGTACTCAACATAATGTCCTCAGGGTCCATCCATGTTGTTTCATACTTCATAACTTTATTCTCTCTTAGAGCTGCATAATATTCCATCCTATCTATATACCACAGCTTGTTTAGCCACTTGTCTGTTGATTGACATTTGGGCTGTTTCCATCTCTTGGCAATTGCAGATAATGCTTCTATAAACATTGGTGTGCAAATATCCATTTTGTGTCCTTGCCCTCATGTCCTCTGAGTAGATACCTAGCAATGGTATTGCCGGGTCATATGGCAGTTCTATACTTAACTTCGTGAGGAACACCAAACTGCCTTCTACAGTGGTTGTACCATTTTACATACCCACCAAGAGTGGATAAGTGTGCCTCTTTCTCCACATCCTCTCCAGCACTTGTTGTTTACTGTTTTATTGATAATGGCCATTCTGGAGGGTGTGAGATGATACCAAATTGTGCTTTTGATTTGCATTTCCCTAATAGCCAGGGAAGTTGAGCATCTTTTCATGTACCTTTTGGCCATTTGTATTTACTCTTCTAAGAAGTGTCTGTTCATGTCTTTTGCCCATTTTGTAATTAGGTTGTTTGTCTTTTTATTGTTGAGTTGAACAATCTCTTTATATATTCTGAATACTAGAACCTTATCTGATAGATCATTTCCAAATATTGTCTCCCATTGTGTAAGCTGTCTTTTTACTTCCTTGACAAAGTTCTTTGATGCACAAAAGTGTTTAATTTTGAGGAGTCCCCATTTATTTATTTCTTCAATGCTTGTGCTTTGGGAATAAGCTCTAGGAAATCCCTTCCTATTAGAAGATTTATAAGATATTTCCCTACATTTTCTTCCAACAGTTTTATGGTCTTAGATCTAATGTTTAGGCCTTTGATCCATTTTGAGTTAATTTTTGTATAGGGTGTGAGATATGGTCCTCTTTCATTCTTTTGCATGTGGATATCCAGTTCTCTAGGCACCATTTATTGAAGAGACTGTTCTGGCCCAAGTGAGTTGGCTTGACTGTCTTATCAAAGATCAATTGTCCATAAATGAGAGTGTCTATATCTGAACACACTTTTCTATTCCATTGGTCAGTGTATCTGTCTTTATGCCAGTACCATGCTGTTTTGACCACTGTAGCTTCATAATATACCTTAAAGTCAGGTAGCGTGAGACCTCCAACTTCACTTTTTTTTTCTCAGAAATACTTTTAACTATTCGGGACACCCTGCCCTTCCAGATAAATTTGGTTATTGGTTTTTCTATTTCTGAAAAGTAAGTTTTTGGGATTTTAATTGGTATTGCATTGAATCTGTAAATCAATTTAGGTAGAATTGACATCTTAACTATATTTAGTCTTCCAATCCATGAACACAGTATGCCCTTCCATCTATTTAGGTCTTCTGTGATTTCTTTTAACAAATTTTGTAGTTTTCTTTGTATAGGTCTTTTGTCTCTTTAGTTAAATTTATTCCTAAATATTTTATTCTTTTGGTTGCAGTTGTAAATGGAATTCTTTTCTTGATTTCCCCCTCAGATTGTTCATTACTAGTGTATAGAAACATTACCAATTTTTGAGTGTTGCTCTTGTAACCTGCCACTTTGCTGTATTCATTTATTAGTTTTAGTAGTTTTGCTGTGGATTTTTCAGGGTTTTTGACCTATAGTATCATATCTTCTGCTAACAGTGAGAGTTTTACTTCCTCCTTTCCAATTTTGATGCCTTGTATTTCTTTTTCTTGTCTAATCGCTCTGGCTAGAACTTCCAACACAATGTTGAATAACAGTGGTGATAGTGGACATCCTTGTCTTGTTCCTGATCTTAGGGGGAAAATTTTCAGTTTTTCCCCAT
>PVIY010051105.1:0-15857 GCA_004026745.1 Myrmecophaga tridactyla
AACATTTAAAGATGGTTTACTAAGTATTTACTGAAATATTTGTGAAGAACTTTAATAAAAGATATGTCAGAGTCCTTTAGAAAGTGCATACAAATTTCCTGATAACCAGAAATTTCTTTTCTCTTACTCTCATTGTATGTAAATAGGAATAGATTCTTTAGACAAAAGCTTTTAATTAGATAATAAACATTCTACAGAATTTATGATTTATCATTAGCATTTATCTTTATGCATGTTAAATATCAAATATTCAAAGTAATTGTCTTAAGTAATTTTTATCTTTAATGGATTGTGGAATCCCTCAAGCAGAGCACTTACACAACCTCTCAGTAATATATAGGAAGTCAATTTTGTCTCCTAACTAGATTCAAGTGCAGCATATCTCAAAAGATATTCCCATTATGGAGGTGTTTTGGTTTGCTAAAGCTGCCAAATGCAATATACCAGACATGGAACGGCTTTTAAAAAGGAAATTTATTAAGTTGGAAGTTTACAGTTCTAAGGCCATGAAAATGTCCAAATTAAGGTACCAACAAGAGGTTACTTTCACTCAAGAAAGGCTGATGCCATCCAGAACACCTCTGTCAGCTGGGAAGGCACATGGCTGGTATCTGCCGGAGGTTTTTGCTTCTGGACATCTCTGCCAGCTTTCTCTCCTGGCTTCTCATTTCATAAAGCATTCCTGGGGGCATTTTCCTTCTGCATTTCCAAAGGCCTCTGGCTGTGTGGGCTCTGAAGCTTTTTCCAAAATGGTTCCCTCTTAAAGGACTTCCAGTAATAAACCCCATCTTGAATGGGTGGAGGTTCATCTCCATGGAAACCACCTAATCAAAAGGTACCACCTACAATTGGGTGAGTCACAGCTCCATGGAAGCAATAAAAAAAAAAAAGATCCCACACAGCAGTACTGAAACAGGATTAAAGAACATGGCTTTTCTGGAGTACACAACAGTTTCAAACCAGCGTAGGAGGTCTGGGAAATAACATCTGTACTTTGTTGTAGTGGACAACCAAATTAATAGTAAATTAAACAATTTAGCATTTAGTTCTCTTGTAATGAAGAAGTTCAGAGGCCGTCCAGGGATGGCATAGTGTTTTGTTCCACATTCCTTTTAAGAATCTGGACTCCTTCTACCCCTAAGACATAACCATTAAACAATTAGTTATGACAATGTCCAAAGTGCAAAGAAAGATGTAAATATTAGGTAGACAGCATAGAGATTAAAGCAATTAACCTTTTGGAGAGGGAACTGGTTGCCAAGAAAGTTATCATGAAGGAACGACATTTGGTCCAGATCTGGACAAATAATTGGTTGGAGGGTGCTGAGTAGATTATTCCTGGAAGAGGGAGCAGCATGGAAGCATCAGAAGTGATGTCTCAGAAATACTATAAGCAAGTAGGCATAATATTTTTATATGAAGAATAGAAATGCTAAGAAATTTAATTTTGTTTTCCTCTTTTAAATAAAGCCATCTTCCAGGTCTTATGTAAGACAAGATGGTCTTTTCATATTGGAAAACCTTGCTGTTAGATTACCCAAAGATTATTAGGATAGACATTTGAATTTTTTAAAATTGGTATTCTACATAGAATGTTCAAAAACAATAATTTCTTTGAGTAGATGACCAGTATTTATGCCATATCCTTTTCCTTTGAATTTAGAGTTAACATTTTGGAGCTTTTGCCAACAGTGCATAATTATGTATCAGAATGTTTCCTAGTATTATCATGGAAACAACAAATGAAAGTTTAATTTTGATATTAATATAAAATAATTGAATAATTGAACAAATAACCCTATGTAACAAAGCAAATACCATCTGAGAATTTCTGACAATAACATTGAAATCTGTTCATACAGCCTAAAATTCCTTTGATGTATTCTAGTTTTGAAAAATCATCATTGCTTATGTTATATAAAGCAAATGTAAGGAAAAATACTAATCTTTGATAGTTGTTAACATAGCTCCTATTCTTAAAGGAAAAAGGTGACATTTTATGACTGTCTATATGCAAGAGATAGTGAATTAATATCTTTTTTATAAAAGCTATTAATAGGAGGGGGTGCTAGGGTAGTTCAGTAGTAGAATTGCCTGCCATGCAGGAGACCCGGGTTTGATTCCCAGCCCAAGCACTTCCCAAACAAACAAACCAACAAAACAAACAAATTCAACAAATGGTGCTGCAATAATGGGATATTCACATGGAAAAAGAATGAAATGTGACCCCGCCATACAGCATACTAAAAAAAAGCTACTAATAGGAATCAGGTTCATAAGGGAAGTAAAATCCAAACTTCTAATAAAAAAAATTCCAAGGTGTAAAAACAGTAGGGGACAGGCAATGGTGGCTCAGTGGCAGAGTTCTTGCCTGCCATGCAGGAGACCTGGGTTCGGTTCCTAGTTGCCTGCCTATGTGAAAAAAAATAGCAACTTTTGGTCACTTTAATACTGATGCTTTTTTACTAGTATAGACTTCAAGTTAACATAAGAATAAAATTAATTAAAATTTTGTTATATGAACAAAATATATCTTCAATGTAACTTAGTAGTAATGTTTGTTTAATAGAATTTGGCTATCTTGAGTATCATTTCCAATGATTTGTAGGTTTAAGGAAGTAAATTTTCTGGTGGTATCTGTAAAAGGGAAATAAAATTATATCCTACTATAATAGTACTCTGACATGAGTACTATATTATCTGTATTATAAAAAGAAGATAGTTGTTAGAGCAGGTAAGTTATTTAGGATTATATAGCCAGTAAATGGCAGAGCCAGGATTTGAATTCAGGTTTATCTTTCTGGAGCTCAGGCTCTTCACGAGTACATATTCTATCTGTTCTTATTTAGTGCATTAGAATGACTTTTTTATCAATGTAAAGAATGAGTATGAAAATATCTTCAGATACATAAAAGAAAGGAAATATATAAATTTGGGGGTAGCATTTATTGGTACTAAAATACCATAAAGTTATGTGCAGCTATGCATTTTTGGCCTTTAAAATTCACTTAAATTTTAGTATACCATGAAATATGTTAGCATAATGGTAAATACATACTTTAAAATCTATTTCTTTATTTTCATGTAGAAATTGTATATGAGCAAGAAATAACTTTAGAAATTATCCTATTATTGATTGAAAACATTGAATTATAATGTTATTCTTGTCACTAAAAGAAGCCACAACACAGACAGATTAAGTAACTAGTATGAGGGAATAAAGCTAGTTAATGATAGAGCTAGGAGACAGGCCTCTGCATATTAAAGACTACAGCAAAATCATCTTGTTAGTTACAATCTGATAGAATTTTTTTGTTTCTAAAATTTATATCTATAGTTTAATAAAAGTATAAATTATATGCCCGGGCCTTATTAATACCAGATTAAATTCAGCACTGTTTTTTCAGGGGGAAGGAAACACTTTTTTTTTTTAATGTCCACAATATTTCATATTAAAAAAAAATAACATCCTAATAATTATGTCTGTAATTCTAGCCTTGCTTGAATAACTGAAAATATAGTAGGGGAAAGAGAATACGTTAAGCTTGCAATGTTTAAGTAATTGGTGTGATCACCTGGGAATATAGATCTCCATCTCTTTCCTAACAGCCTTTAGTGCACTACCTGTAATGTTTCTCCGGACATCCTTGGTAAAAATCAGATTATAAAGCGGAACAGCCTGAAGAATTAAGCTATTTCCATGATCTCAGGTTCAATAGGTCCCTAATATTTAAGAGTAAAATAATACAAAAGTCAGAATTCTTAATGTTTTCTAGTATCAGCTGAGATTTTATTGGGACGGTTAACCAGAGGTTTGCCTGATAATGCAAATATAAAAGATCATTTTTCACTAAGGAAACTAGGACTCCAGGTTTAGATCCCAGATTTGTGGGCCCTACATTTTAAGTCATCTATTGGTCTTCTTTTCTTGTCGGTTTGCAGAATGAAAGTCCACAGGAGATGAAAACACTTTTTATACTAGAATAATTCTGTTACATGTTGATGGAAAATGGTATGATCTATAAATGTACTTCAAAATGAAATTAAATCCCTCCATATAAAGGTATCTTAATGGTGTTAAATCCTTTCATTCTCTAAAGTAGCGCTAAATTTTAATTGCTTCACTACCTCATTTATTTGTTGAGAAACTGTTACTAGCTATTTAAATGTCTTACCAATCTAACAGCTAAAAATAGATTTTTTTTTTTCATTCAAACAATTGGAATACCCAGCAGTAAGATCTAATTCCTGCCCTGGAAGAGCATAAGGAGCTCTCTCTACCTTACTCACTGAAGCCACACTTGTACAATTTTCTCAGTGACTTGTGAAGGAAATGAAATTATGTGTAAATTGCTATATTTCATGATGGTTTGGAGGTAGCATGTAGCTTTCTGTAATTGTCCCCAATTAAGAGAATAAAATCAACAGGTCTGCCCCATAACTACTACTTAGATTTTCTGTAGTGTTCCATGGATTACCTTTCCCTGCTTCAGATTCAGATTTCCCTGCTTCAGTTAAAACGTCATCCTGTTTAAACAAATATTTCCTAAAATGTCCCAAGAAAACTTCGCATGGTGCACATGGCACTTTGAAGCTCATTTTGCTTACCATATTAGTTAACTATCCCTCCTGGGGTGTGGTGGTGGTGGTGGGGATGTTCAGTTATTTTTTTGACATTTTATGCTGTCTCCTTCAGTTGTCAAATTAGCCATCTTTATTTATTGATTAAAAATAAGCATTTTGGATAAATTGTTTATCATTTAAGTAAACATTTATGGCTTAGTATATATTAAGTAATGTGATAGAAGAAGGCTCTGGAAATGCATAAGGTTTTCATTTTGGAGCAGCTCAGCATCTAATGGGATTGAAAGGTAAATAATTAAAATACAGTACAGTTGTTGAATGAGAGTATCGGTATGGTATGCCCCTTAGGAAGGGATGCCAAACAACCAGGAGAAGGAAGAGCATCCTTAAGAAGTACAGCAGTCGTCCACGTTTGTCCAACATTAATTCTTAATCTTTTAAGGATGTCCTGCACTTTGAGAATCTGAGGAAAGCTGTGGACTCTGAGCAAAACGAGATATCAGAATTTAGCATGTAATTTCAAGGTATTCACCAATCTCAGAGTAAGAATCCCTGGTCAAAAGATATCTTAAAACTTTCAGTCCAAATTTACCCTCTTTCCTATAAATACCTCACCCTTTTCGCTATTCTAACACTACTTTGGGTTTTTAAGGAGGGTACTGTGTACTATCAGTATGCCATAATCTCATCTCTGTCCATCTTGCTTTTACAGATTTTAGTTATCAGTTCAAGTGTAAATTTTTTTACTTGCTAACTCATAGTTGTAGTTAATTCATAGTTTGCAAAATTTTAGGAAAGTTGATACTTTTTCAGTCGTCTTTAAAAAGAAAACCAGCGCTTTGCAATTTATTGAGCTCTCTTCTACCAGTAACATCAGTTTTCCTTTTGCTTTATTTCTAATTTTTATCTGAGCCTTTTAAACTGAGATTTTGCCATTTACTCTTGAAGACTCATTTATGCCAAAATTATGGTTATGTATATGTGCATTTGGGGTTAGTTTTAACAGTTTTTAACTTAGTTCTTTTTAACCTTTAAAATGAGGGTTAAGCTGTTGCGCGTGAACACCTACCACGTGCCAGGCACATACCGAAAATAGCCCGAGGATTCTGGAATGATATTCAGAGGCTTACGGCCTCACACGGGAGGCCCCGGAGGGTGTCTGGCAGGTGCAGTGGGGGCTCCGAGAAGGGAGGGCGGGACCCAGGCTAAGGGCGTGAGGCTCAGAAAAAAAAGCCAAGAATTCCTTCCACTTACCACGCCTCAGTCTCATAATCAGTTCTTTTATACTGATCCCCTGACCGGCTTAGTGTTTGTCACTTCACTTGAAGTAAACAGGAATTCAGGCAAAGGAGAAATAAAGGGGTTACTGAGCTCATTAAAGAATGGACGGAGAGAGACACCTGTCTACAGCCTGAACCCCCACTGGGTTAGGCTAAAGGCGGAGAAAGAAGAGACGCCAGGTCCGAGGTACTGAGTGCTGCGCAGTTCGCCGACTCACTGAGCCCGCGCGCACCGACCGCGGGGTTTATATCTCCCGCCTCGCAGCCGGAGCCCGACACCTCCACGCACGCTGGTGCGGAGGAGCACAGGCTGTGGTAGCGGCCGGACGGCGTCGCGGGTCGGCCTCAGCGCGAACTGGCGCTGGAACGGATCTCTGCCCAGCGAAGCGCGACGTAAGGCGGTGCAGACTCGGCGTGTCGGTGGTCTGGCGTCGCGGTGAGCGTCCGGGGCCGCTAGCCTGCCGGTTTTCTCTTCTTCCCGGGCGCGGGATGGACGGAGTCTGGCCCTAAGGCCAAAACCTGGGTTCCCATGGTGACGCCGGCGGATTTAGTAGGGGGCGGTGGAGGCCGGGCTGAAGGCGCCAGAGCGTGCGCGGACTCTCCGGGCCTCCCCACCGTCTCCGGTTTCTCCCCGGCCCCCGGGCCCAGCAGCCTCTCTTCCAGGCGAGGCGCTAGTCCGAGTTTCTCGGGGTTCACCCGGGACAAAACGGGCAAGGAGTGGCTTTGGGCGTGGCTGGGTCCTCTTGAGCGGAAAGAAGCCTACATCCACACTCTTCCCGGGCACGAACGTGCGGTGGCCTGAGGCTTGTTGGGATTTCTCTCGAAGGTGGAGGTCGCTTCCATTGAGAAGCAAATGCTCAGTGTTTAGAGGCTTTCTCCTGACCTGTTTTTTACGTTGTGGTTATTTTTATTTCATTATTTTACAATAGGAATGTATTACTTAGAAATTATGTGGCAAACGATTGGTAAAAAGAAAACATAAGAAATGCGCTGTTTGGCATGAACGGGAGGAATGCACGAGCTCCCGAGGGTTGCGCACATAAATCCTGTAGCCTTAGGCTTGGAGCCCAGTGGCCCCACCGCACGGATCTGGCTTCGTGGGGGCCGGGAAAAGCGATTCATCTAGTCAGGTGCCCACATGATGTCATTGAACAGATACCTGAAGCTCTGAGAAAGGTAGAGCAGGAAAAAAGCCACTCGGGCAATTAGCCAAACCTGCGAAGCTGTGGGCTTGCCAGTAGCGGGGCAAGGATTATTTTTCATGTAACAGGTCATGATACTACAGCGTAAGAACTGTTATATGCTGTGGATCGCTATGAAAAAGCTTATAGGGAAGATAATGTTTTTTCCATGGTTTTGGGTTTTCTCCGAGATTTATGTATTGATTTATTTGGTTCTGTACCAGGCAACATAACTTGAGGCAATATTACTTTAATCATCTTCACATCAATATTTATGGAGTAGTCACAGGTCCTCATCTTTTAGTAGGAGTTAATTGTACATTTATTACCCAAACATCTAACAGTATGTGTATATTTTTATATGACAGTTTGTATCGTTTTACATTTGTTACCTGTGCCTAACTATAACTAGTATTTTTGAAATTTCTGTATTTTTTAATAGCGCAAAATGATTGTACAGCTAAAATTGAAACACCAACTTTGTGCAAGGAATTGTTCTGATCACCAGTAACTACAATTGCCAAACTAATCAATATAATTTTAGAGATAGAAAGGTGCTCAGAGATCAGCCCCAAGTGCAAAAACTGCATATGTATGACTGGTGGGAAAAGAGGAAGTCACATTTTTATTATACCCATAAAACAATACATAAAACACAATTTATACAGTGACTGAAGTAGGACCAAATATCAAAATATTAACGTTTCAAATATAAAACGGATAGTACATTTTTTGTTGTACAATGCTGCTAGATTTTGTAATTTCATTGTAATGCATCCTATATGTTTCCTTTTATGATTTATCTTTTTCAGTAGTCTGCACCATCTTTAAGAATTTATTCTTTTTATATTCTTTAAAGAACTGATGGAGTGTGAGGAAGACTTTTTATTATGTCTGTAACTGAAAAGGTTATCTAATAAGCTCCTTATTCTCTTTTCTATTTTGTCTGTTTTTCATTTATCTCTTAAATTTGGACTTTTTCCTGAAGTCGTACTTTTCAAACTTCACCTTGGATCCAATATTCACCCTTACAAGTTACTCATCCTCTATGTATGTAATTATTATTATTTTGCCATTGTTGACTCATTTGCAAATAACACTTTGTAAATTTCTTTTTTTGCTAATTTAGTTGATATAGATAAAAAGTAAAGAACAAAAATAAAGAATTAAATAATACAACATCTGTATTTACAACAGCCAACATTAACAATGGTTAACATTTTGTCAGCTTTCTTTCTAATACTTTTAAATAAATAAAACATTTCCGATAAAGCTAACGTTTCTATTTCACCTTACCCATTCCCCACTGCCCACCTTCATTCCTAATCAGTTAATCACCATCATGAATGAATGTCTTTGTTTTGATTTCTTTAAAAATACATTTATATATTCTATGTATGCACTAGTATAGCATACGTTTTTACATTTTAAATGAATTATTTTGAGGTCTGCCACTTTTTAATTCAGTGTTGCTTTTAAAATCCTTCAGGTTGATACTGATGGATCTAGTCATTAGTTTAATTGTTTTAATTGTTTTATATAGTGTTCTGTCATCTGAATATACCATATTTTTTATCCATATATCTATTGATTAACATGCTTACGTTGTTTCTAGTTTTTAGCTATTACAGTGCTGAAATTAACATGTATACATTCAATTACTTATTTAATAAATATTTATCTACTATGTGCCCACACTATTTGCTCAAAGACCAATGAGAATATCTGCCCATGTAGAGCTTTAAATATCTAACAGTGAAATTCCTAGGTCATAAAGTAAGAGCATGTTAAGTTTTACAACAAACTGCCCAAATTGTTTCCAAACTGGTTATACTAAATTGTATTTTCATCAGCAATGTGTATGAGTTCCTTTTGCTTATATTCTCACAGTTTTGGTGGTGTTAGTCTTTTTCATTTCAGTCATTCTAGTGGGTATGTTTAGAGGTATATTAATGTGAACTGAAAAATTATGCTTTTTTTTATCACAAGTTTCTTCTTTTTTTGCTGAGAAGTATTCCGTTGCATGGATATACCATCATTTGTAGATCTGTTCACCTGCTGATAGACACTTGGGTTGATAGACGTTCTAGTTTTTGGCTAGTGTGAATAGAGCTAGTATGAACATTTGTGAACAAGTCTTCGTGTGGGTATGTGTTTTTATTTTTCTTGAGTAAATACCTAAGAGTGCTATTGCTGGGATGTTTAGCAAGTGTATGTTTAACTTTGTAAGAAACTGTCATACTCTTTCAAAGTGGTTATATCATTTAATATTCCCACCAGCAATGTATGAAGTTCCAGATATTCCCTATCCTTGCCAATGCTTGCATTGACAGTTTTTGGTTTTTGGTGTTTTTTTTTTTTTAATTATTTAACAAAATTAAATGGGTGTGTAATTATATCTCTTTGTGGTTTTCATTTGTATTTCTCTGCTGAGCATCTTTTTATATGCTTACTTGCCATTTCTATAATTCTTTTGAAATTTCTCCAAATCATTTGCACATTAAAAAAAACTAGATCAATCTTCTACTGTTGTAAACATTCTGTATTTTGCCCATAAGTCCTTTGCCATATATTTGTATGTGTATATATGTATATATATGGCATATGCTTTGTCCCAGTCTTTTTATTTTCTTATTGGTATTTTTCAAAGAACAAAAGATTTAAATTTTAAAGAAATCTAATTTATTAATATTTTCTTTTATGGTTCATGTTTTCATAGCTGAAGAAATCTTAGGAGTATGACAATTTTACCTTTAGGTCTGTTATACATTTCAAATTAATTTTGAGTATGATGTGAGGTAAGATTTGCGGAGCATTTTTGACACTTGGATGTCCATTTCTAACACTGTTAAAAAGACTAGCCTTTCTGCCATTGAATTACTTTGGTACCCTTCTCAAAATTAATTTGACTAAAGGGTACATGGGTAGTTCAGTGGTTAGAAAGCCTGCCTTCCATACGGGAGACCCGGGTTTCAATTGACTATGTACCCCCCCAAAAAAAATTAATTTAGACTATATATTTGTGGATCTGTTACTGTACTCTCACTTAATTTTTCTCAAAAGATTCTGTACTTTAAAAAAGCTGTCTAACACTGTTCATTGAATTCATTGCTAAGTATTTTCTGTTTCTGGATGCTACTGAATATGATTTGGTTCTAAAATTTCATATCCTAATTTTTGCATAGTGTGTAAAAATATAGTAATTTTTTTCAGATTGACTTAATATCCAACAATATTACTAAATTCATTCATTAGATCTAGTAGTTTTAAAAATATTCTTTAGGTTTGTTTATGTACATTTTCAAGTTATATGTGAGTAAAGACAGCTATTGGTCTTCCTTATCAACCTGTAGGCCTTTTTTCTTCCCTTATTGCATGACAAGAACCTGCACTAAAATATGCAATAGAAGTTTTGAGAGAGTCATCCTTGCTTGTTCCAATCTTAATAGGAAATATTCAGTATTTCACAGGTAACTATGATGTAATCTGTTGATGTCCTTTGCAATTCCTAGTTTGGTGAGAGTTCTTGGTTTTTTTAATCATGAATGAGTGCTAAATTTTGTTAAATATTTTTCCCTGCATCTGTTGAAATGAATATATAATATTTCTCCATTTGTCCTTTCATTTAATTAATGATATGACTGATTTTCAATTGGTGAACTAATCTTACATCCCTGGAATAAATTCCACTTCATTATGGTGTATAATCCTTTAATATATTGCCCTCTTAGATTTGCTAGAATTTTCTGGGAGACATACATGTCTTTTGCTGGTTTTGAGATTGGAGTTTTGCTAGCTCATAGAATGAGTGGGAAATTTTTCCTTCCTCCTCTACTTTATGAAAGAATGTATGTAAGTTTGGTTTTATTTCTTTTTAAATGTTTGACAGAATTCACCAGTGAAGCCATCTGGGACTGCCGTTGTCTTTGTAGGATTTTTTAAATTATGAATTGAGTTTTCATTAATGAATATACGGTGATTCAGATGATTTCTTTCTTTCTTGTGCTAGTTTTGGTAACTTGTATTTTTCAAGGGAGTTGTCCGCTTTATCTAAGTTGTAAAATGATTTTGCATAAGATTGTCCATAATATACTCTAATTTTTTAAAATGTTTTTATTAGAGCAGTTGTAGGTTTATAGGAAAAAAATGCAGAAGATACACAGTTTCCATATACCCCCCCCATATGCAGTTTTCCCTGTTTGTATGTAACATTTTGCATTAGTGTGGTATCTTTGTTACAATTAATAAAACAATATTATTTTAGTTACATTATTAAATCCACTCCCTAGTTTTCACTAGGGTTCAGGCTACATGTTGTACATTTCTATGGCATTAAAAAAAATTGCTACCGTAGTAACATATATACAACCTAAAATTCCCCCATTTGAATAACTTTCAAGAATATGATTCAGTGGTGTTCACTACGTTCACAATTTTGTGACACCAGCATCTCCATCCATTACCAAAACTTTTCCATCATCCTGAACAGAAACTCTATGCCAATTAAGCATTAACTCCCCATTCCCCATCTCCACTCCTGTGCCTGGTAACTGTATTCTGATTTCAAACTCTATGAATTTGCTTAGTCTTATTTCATATAAGTGAGATCATACATTATTTGTCCTTTTGTGTGTTACTTATATTCACTCAATATGATGTCTTCACAATTCATGTTGTTGCATGTGTCTGAACATTGTGCTTTTTTATTGCTGATTAATATACCATTGTGCAGATATACCCATATTTTGTTTATCTGTTCATCCATTGATGGACACTTGGGTTGCTTCCACCTTTTGGCAGTGGCAAATAATTCCACCTTGGGTGTGGAAATATCTGTTCAAGTCTAGACTTTTGATTATTTTTGGTATATTCCTAGAATTAGGTTTGCAGGGTCACATGGTAAGTCTATACTTAACTACTTGGGGAACTACCAACCTTTTCCTCCATGGCTGCAGCATTTTATAGTCACAGTTCCAGTTTTTCCACATCCTCCCCAACACTTATTTTTTTTTCATAATAGCCAGTCTCATGGGTATGATGTAGTATTTCATTGTGGATTTGATTTGCATTTCCCTAATAGCTAGTGATGTTGATCCTCTTGTGCTTTTTGGACATTTGTCTGTCTTCTTTGAAGAAAGGTCTGTTCATGTCTTTTACCCATTCAAAAATTGTATTGTCTGTTTTTTTAATTGTCAAGTGTAGGGTTTCTTTATATATTCTGAATATCAGACCCTTATTAGGTATGTGGTTTGCAAATATTTTCTCCCATTGAGTAGGCTGCCTTTTCACCTTTTTGACAAAATCCTTTGCAGCACAGAGTGTTCAGTTTTGAGGAAGTCCTTTTTATCTTTTTTTTCTCTTATTGCTTATGCTTTGGTTGTAAAGTTTAAGAAAACACTGCCTACCAGTAGATTTTGAAGATCCTTCCATATGTTTCTTCTAGGGGTTTTATGGTCCAGGTTCTTACGATTAGCTCCTTGATCCATTTTGAGTTAATACTTGTATAGGGTGTGAGATAGGGATTCACTTTCATTCCTTTGGGTATGGATATCCAGTTCTCCCAGCATCATTAATTGAAGAGACTTTTATGTCCCAGTTGAGTGAATTTGGCAGATTGTCAAAAATAAATTGACTGATTCAGTGGTAAAATGCTTGCCTGCCTTGTAGGAGACCCGGGTTTGATTCCTGACCCATTCACCCTCCAAAAATAAAAATAAAAGTAAATTAAAAGTTTAAAACAAACAAACAAATAAATAAATAAATTGACCATAGATCTGAGGATCTATTTCTGAACTTTCAGTTTGATTCCATTGATCAATACATCTGTCTTTATGCCAGTACCATGCTGTTTTGACCACTGTGGCTTTGTGTTGTTAGAAGCGTAAGTCTTCCAACTTGCTCTTTTTCAAGATGTTTTTAGCTATTTGAGGCCCCTTACCTTTCCAAATAATTAGCTTTTCCTTTTCTGCAAAGTAGGTTCTTGGGATTTTGATTGGTAGTGCCGTGAATCTGTAGATGAATTTGGCTAGAATTGACATCTTAAAGGTATTTAGCCTTCCATTCCATGAACATGAAATGTCCTTCCATTTATTAAGGTCTTCTTTGATTTTGTTTAGCAATGTTTTTTTTGTGTTCTGAATATACATCTTTTGCATCCTTGGTTGAGTTTATTCCTAGTTATTGATCTTTTAGTTGCTATTGTAAATGGGATTTTTTTCTTGATTTCCTTTTCAGATAGCTCATTACTAGTGTATAGAAACATTACTCATTCTTGCATGTTGATCTTGTGTCCCACCACTTGCTGAACTTATATATTAGCTCTAATAGCATTGTCATAAAATTTTCAGGGTTTCTAAATATAGGATCATGTTGTGAACAAATAGTGAAAGTTCTACTTCTTCCTTTCTGATGTGTAAGTTTTTGTTTCTTTTTCTTACCTAATTGCTCTCGCTAGAACTTCTAGCACAATGTTGAATAACAGTGGTGACAGTGGGGGCATCCTTATCTTGTTCCCAATCAGAGAGAAAGCTTTCCATCTCTCACCAGAGAGATCAATATTAACTGTGAGCTTTTCATATATGCCCTTTATTGTGTTGAGGAAGTTTCATTCTATTCCTGTGCCGGGATTTCCCTAGGGAAAGGGGAGAAAGGTCACCGTACAGGATTAAGAAATGACAGACACAAGAAGTTAGTTAAGTGGGGTCAGGGAACTCAAGCTCATCAGGAGCAAGAGTCCCAAATAAACTGACATCCACATATTTATTGTGCTCTTTTATGGGAACTGCTTTAGGAAGTATAACAAAGCAAGGTTATTTTTAATATCTGTCATGCCTGCAAAGATACAAAGTTTGGTTCACAGTTTCTGTCCCAGGAACCGTTTATTTCTTATCAGAATGTTTTCTATACAACTCTCTTTGGGCTCCAGAGTCAGCATCCTTGAGAGCAGAGTGAGCACTGACTAACCTGCCTGAAACTGCACAGGCAGAACCTTCTCACAGTAAGGCCAGATATAGATAAGGTGCATACAGTCTGGACCTCATTTCACAGGAGACCAAGGGGCCGTGCCTCCAAGGTTTTTCTGATGTGGCTTTGCCAACAGTCAGAGGCCTGCTTCTGGGCCCCAACTTTCCTGTATTTCAATGTGTTTTTTATCAAGAAAGGGTGCTGGATTTTGTCAAATGCCTTTTCTGCATCAAAATGATCATGTCATTTTTCCCTTTTGATTTGTAAGTGTGGTGTATTACATTAAATAATTTTCTTGTGTTGAACCACCCTTCCATACCTGGAATAAACAATACTTGATGATGGTTATTCTAGTTTGAAAGCTGCTGGAATGCGATATGCCAGAAATGGAATAGCTTTTAAAAGGGGGAATTTATTAAGCTGCTAATTTATAGTTCTAAGGCTGTGAAAATGCCCAAATTATAGCAAGGCTATAAAGATATCCAGTTTAAGGGAAAGATGCCTTGGTTCAAAAAGGCAGACGATGTTCAGGGTTTCTGTCTCAACTAGAAAGGCACATGGCAAAATTAGCTAGCTTTCTCTCCAGGCTTCTTGTTTCATGAAGTTCCCCTGGGGGTGTTTTCCTCCTCTATTTCCACAAGTCTCTGGCTGTATGGGCTCTGTAGCTTTTTCCAAAATGGTTCCCTCTTAAAGGGTTCCAGTTATCAACCCCATCTGGAATGGGTGGAGACACATCTCCCTGCATACCATCTAAAGTTACCACCACATTTGGGTGGGTCATATCTCCATGGAAACAATAAAAAAGCTCCCATCCATCAATATTGAATGAGGATTAAAGGACATGGCTTTTTGGGGTACACAAAAGAGTCAAACCAGCACAGTGGTGTATAATTCTTTGAATGTGCTGTCAAATTCTATATGCAAGTATTTTGTTGAGGATTTTTACATGTATATTCATTGGAGATTTTGCTCTGTAATTTTTGGTGTTAGAGTGATGTTGGCTTCGTGGAATGAGTTAAATAGTGTTCCCTGGTTGTGCTGGTTTGAAAGGAAGTATGCCCCCTAAGAAAAGCCATGTTTTAATCAAATTCCCATTTCATAAAGGTAGAATAATCTCTATTCAATACTGTATGTTTGAAACTGTAATGAGATCATTTCCCTTGGTGATGTGATTTAGTCAAGAGTGGTTGTTAAACTGGATTAAGGGATGACATGTCTCCACCCATTTGGGTGGATCTTGATTGGTTTATTGGAGTCCTATAAAAGAGGAAATATTTTGAAGAATGAGAGATTCAGAGAGAGCAGAACGATGTAGCCATGAGATACAGAGAGTCCACGATCCAGCAACCTTTGGAGTTGAAGAAGGAAAACGCCTCCCGGGGAGCTTCATGAAACAGGAAGCCAGGAGAGGAAGCTAGCAGATGACGACATATTCGCCACGTGCCCTTCCAGCCAAGAGAGAAGCCGTGACTGTGTTCACCATGTGCCTTTCCAGATGAGAGAGAAACCCTGAATTTCATCGGCCTTCTTGAACCAAGGTATCTTTCCCTGGATGCCTTAGATTGGACATTTCTATAGACTTGTTTTGATTGGGACATTTTCTTGGCCTTAGAACTGTAAACTAGCAACTCATTAAATTCCCCTTGTTAAAAGCCATTCCATTTCTGGTATATTGCATTCCGGCAGCTAGCAAACTAGAACACTGGTCTTCAGTTGTTTGGGAAGAGTTTGAGAAGCATTGGTATTAGTTTTTTTCTGTCTTTTTTTTCAATTTTTTTCTTGAATGATAGCTAGAATTCACCTGTGAAACCATCTGATCCTGGGCTTTTCTTCTTTTTTTTTTTTTTTT
>PVIY010051106.1:0-15858 GCA_004026745.1 Myrmecophaga tridactyla
TTTTCTCTGCATTCCAACCAACACTTCTTCAGCTCAGACTGCGTTTGTCTCTTACCTGGATTGCCGAGTGGACTCTCTGTCCCCTTCTAGTCCACTCTTCATAGTGTCTTCATGGCCATATTTACATGAGGTCACACAAAATGTAATGGTTTCTTTCACTTGTCTTACGACTTTGTCTGGAGTCCCATGGCTGAGCCATAGGAAATTGTGAAGACCAGAAAGTAACCAGCCATGCCTTCCAGGGCCCACTGAGAGGTGGCCAAAGGGCCCTTCATTCCTGACCACCAGCACGGCTTCCTCCCTGTGCCTGCAGTACAATCACCAGGAACGAGGCCCAGGCCCAAGCCTGGGCAGAATTTGACTTTTCCTCTCTCCTTCATATAGGAGGTGGCAGGGAACTGTGCCTCAAGCCAAGGGCTGTGGGCTGCAGGAGCATTTCCCATGAGGGGTGGAGTTTCCTGCAAAGAAGAGAGATTGGTGCATCACACCCCAGGGCGGTGCTTGCTGAGTGCCTGGAGCAGCAGACAAAGGAGGGTCCTGGGGCAGAGCCTTGCTTGCATCCCCTGGAGTTCGGAGACTTCTTTGAAGATAGAGACTGGTGCCTACCTTTCTCCTAGGTAGGTCTGAAAGCAACTCACATGGAAGAAAAGGCCAAGTAGTGGTCCATCTGAGCCCTTGGCATCTAGCTAACAAAGCTACACAGATTGCATGGGTAAATGTATACTGCAGAAGGAAACGGAACTCCAGGTATCTTTAGGGGACCCTGGCCTACTGGGGGGAAGGACCGGGAGACACACCTGTGGAGTCAGGAGCTGGGAAGGTGTCATAAGAGGCTGTTTCTAGAATGTATCACACATGACAGAGGAGCTTGTAGTGCAGAGATTTATCAGGACCCGCAAAGAAAATGTACCCCATAAAGGCTCCTTCACCCTTTTTCTTTAAATTCTTCTTCTTAAAATCCTTTTCTGGAGGAGTCAGATGCAGGAATGCTAGAGTAGACCACCCCCTCCCTGAGTGCAGGCTCCGAGCCCCAGGGCTGGGATGGAGCCAGGGAAGAAAATGGCTCTGGACTGAACGAGAGATGGACGCTTTGATTTAGGCTCTGTTGGACATGCAATATCTGTAAATGAGTCAATTGTCAAAATAGGACTACCTTTACAGCTAGAAGTGATTGGAAACCTACAGGATCTTCTACAGCTGTTGAAGAAAGACTCAAAAGAACAGATTTGGAAGGAGAGGTGGAAGAAGTCATGATTCATATTCCAAAGTCAGAAATGCCACATTACTCTCTGCTCAATGTCTTTTCAGTGGGTGCCAAGCATGGCTCTTGGCACATTGTAAACAAAATAGATGTGTGTTTAAGAAGTCGGTGAATGAGTATATCCATATTACAAATTAAGATCTGAGTCCAAGTCCTAATTTTACTGTTTATTAGCTGGGATGTTGGACAAGATTTCCACTTCTCTATTCTTTAGCTTCCTCCTCTAGAAAATGAAGGAAATCATGGTATTTACCTCACTAATCTGTTGCAGGATTAAATAATTAAATGAATGCATATAGTATTCTGTAATTCACTCTGCAATATATAGAGCACTCCTCAAATGTTTATTCATGAATTCATTTATAATTCTAGTATCCATTCATGAAATTGCTTGTTCGACAAGAATGCCACTTGTGCTGAGGAGACAGAGGTAAATAAGATGGACAAATGCCAATGCTCTCAAGTGGGGAGACAGACAAAGAGCAGGTTGACCTCAGAGAGTGCGAGAGAGGTGGATGGTGAGTGGGGCCACGACAGAGGGCGAGGGGGTGGATGGCAGGGCTGGGGCAGCCCCTCTGGGAGACCCTTGGATTGCAGATATTATTTGGGACTGACTTGAGAGAAAGTAATGGAAAAGCTAAAGGGAAAATGATCACCTCCACACCCAAATTATCTTGAAACAAATGTGAGCCATGAATTGGATCAGGCTGTACACTGGTCTTGAGATAAAAATGATGAAGGAGACATGACCCTGTTTTCAAGGTGCTCCTTCTGGTGGGGAAATCGGCAGAGAATCGTAACTCAGAGTAAAAAATTTGGAGATAAACCCAAACACGCAAATATACCTGGATCCTCAATACCTCCAATCTGCCTTTACTTTGTGATGGGGTGAGTGCAGGCGGGACAACGGACAGATCCAGAGCTGAGATACTTTATTTGGGCTCGATTAGGATTTGAGTGGCCAGTAGTTCAGGGAAGGGCAGTAGAATGCACCCTGGGCTCTTACACTTTGCACAAGTGCTGATATTGTAGTCTTGATCTGCATTTCCCTTACAGCTAATGAAAGTGAGCAGCTCTTCATGTGCTTTTTAGCCATCTGTTATTTGCTCTTCAGAAACATGTCTATTCATATCTTTAGCCCATTTTATAAGTGGGTTGTTTGTTCTTTTGTTGTTGAGTTGTGTGACTTTTTTTTATATGTACAGGATATCAAACCTTTATCAGATACATGATTTCCAAATATTTTCTCCCATTCTCTTGGCTGCCTCTTCACTTTTTTGATAATCTTGTGAGGCACACAAGCTTTTGATTTTGAGGAGCTCCTATTTATGTATTTTTTATCTATTTTTTTCTTTCATTGCTTGTGCTTTAGGTGTTAAGTTTAAGAAGATACCTCTTATTATGAGTTCTTGAAGATGTTTCCCTATGTTTTCTTCCAAGATTTTTATGGTACTGGCTCTTATATTTAGGTCTTTGATCCACTTTGAGTTAATTTTTATAGGATGTCAAATAAAGGTCCTCTTTCATTCTTTTGGCTATTGATATCCACTGCTTGGTCCCAGCTCAGTGGATTTGGGGGCTTTGTCAAAGATCAGTTGACCACAGATTGGGTGGTGTATCTCCACAATCTCGATTCAATTCCATTGGTCAGTCCTTCTATCTTTGTGTCAGTACCATGCTGATTTGACCACTGTGGCTTTATAAAAAGTTTTAAAATCAGGAAGTATTAATCCTCTCACTTTGTTTTTCTTTCCTTGAATATTTTTAGCTATTTGAGGTCCCTTTCCCTTCCAAATGAATTTGGTAACTAGCTTTTCCAAGTCTTCAAAGTAGGTTGTTGGAATTTTGATGGGTACTGTGTTGAATCTGTAGATCAGTTTGGGTGGAATTAACATCTTAACTACATTTAATCTTCCTAGCCATGAACAGAGAATGTCTTTCACCATTTAGGTCTTCCTTGATTTCTTTTAGCAATGTTTTGTAGTATTTTTGTGTACAGCTCCTTTACATCCCTGATTAGGTTTATTCCTAGATATTTGATTCTTTCAGTTGCAATGTTGAGTGGATTTTGTCCTTAATTGTCTCCTCAGTTAGGTCATTGCTTGTGTAGAGAAACATTACTGACTTTTGCACATTAATTTCATATCCTGCCCTTTGCTGAATTTGATTATTAGCTCAAGAAGCTTTGTCGTAGATTTCTCAGGATTTTCCAAGTATATAATTATGTCATCTGCAAATAATGAGAGTTTTACTTCTTCTTTTGCCTTCTATTTCTTTTTCCTGCTTGATTGCTCTAGCTAGAACTTCTAGCACAATGTTGAATAATAGTGGTGACAGTGGGCATCCTTGTCTTGTTCCTAACCTTATGGTCAAGACTTTTAGTCTCTCATCATTGAATACAATGCTGGTTATGGATTTTACATATATTCTCTTTATGATATTGAGGAAGTTTCCCTCAATTCCTACCTTTTGAAGCATTTTTATCAGAAAAGAATGTTGAATTTTACTGAATGCTTTTTCAGCATCAATTGAGATGATCATGTGATTTTCCCTTTCGATTTGTTAATGTGCTGTATTATATTTATTAATTTTCTTGTATTGAATCATCCTTGCATTCTTGATATAAACCCCACTTGGTCATGGTACATATTTCTTTTAATGTGTTGTTGGATTTGATTTGCTAGTATTTTCTTAAGAATTTTTGCATCTGTGTTCATCAGGAAGATTGGTCTGTAGTTTTCTTTTCTTATAGCATCTTTACTCAGTTTTGGTAATAGAGTGATAGCTTCATAAAATGAGTGAAGTTGTGTTCCTCTTTGCTCAATTTTTTGGAAGAGTTTGAGCAGGATTGGTGTTAGTTCTTTTTTTTTTGGAGTGTTTGATAAAATTCCCTTGTAGGGAAGGCATCTGGCCTTAGGTTTTTCTTTGTAGGAAGATTTTTGATGACTGAATCTCTTTATTCATGATTGGTTTGTTGAAATCTTCTATTTCTTCTCATGTCAGTGTAGCTTGTATGCATGTTTCTAGTAATTTGTATATTTCCTTTAAGTTGTCTAGTTTATTGGTGTATGGTTGGTCATTGTATCCACTTATGATTATTTTTATTTCTTCAGGATTTATAGTAATGACTCGCCTCTCATTTCTGACTTTGTCTATTTGCATCCTCTCTCTTTTTTTTTCTTTGTCATCCTGCTTACCTAAGGGCCATTGATTTTATTGATTTTCTCACAGAACCAACTTTTGCTTTTATTGATTTTTTTCTATTGTTCTGTTGTTCTCCAATTCATTTATTTCTGCTTTAATCGTTGTTATTTTCCTTCTCCTATTTGCTTTGGGGTTAGTTTGCTGTTCTTTCTCAAGTTCCTCCAGGTGAGCAGTTAAGTCCTTGGTTCTTGCTCTTTCTTCTTTTAAATGTAGGCATTTAGGGCAATAAATTTCCCTTTCAGCACTGCCTTTGCTGCATCCCATAAGTTCTGATATTTTGTATTCTAATTTTCATTCATCTCCAGATATTTACTGATTTCTCTAGCAATTTCTTCTTTGACCCACTGATTGTTTAAGAGTATGTTATTTAATCTCCATATATTTGTGAAAGTTCTGGTTCTTTGGTGGTTATTGATTTCCAGCTTCATCCCATTGTGATCCCAGAAAGTGCTTTAAATAACTTAAACCTTTTTAAACTTATAAAGACCTGTTTTGTGCCTCAGCATATGATCTATCCTGGAGAACATTCCATAAACACTAGAGAAGAGTGTCTATCTTGGTGTTTTGGGGTATAATGATCAATATTTGTCTGGTAGGTATAATTCATTTATCAAATTTTTCAAGTTCTCTTATTTCTTTGTTGATTTTTTATCTGGTTGTTCTATCTGTAGAGGAGAGATGTATTGGAGTCTCCCACTCTTACTGCTGAAACACCTGTGTCTCCCTTCATTTTTGCCAATGCTTGCCTCATGTATTTTGGAGCTCTATGATTGGAAGCATAAATAGTTATGATTATTTCCTTTGGTGAATTGTCCCTTTTATTAATATATAATGTCCTTCCTTGTCTGTTATGACGTCTTTACACTTAAAATCTGTTCTGTCTGATATTAGTATAGGTACTCCTGCTTTCTTTTAATTACAACTTGCATGGAACATTTGTTCCCATCCTTTTACTATCAATCTATTTGTTTCCTTGGGTCTAAGATGAGTCTCTTGTAAGCAGCATATAGATGGATCATTTATCTTGATCCATTCTGCCAATTTGTATCTTTTAATTGGTGAGTCTAGTCTGTTAACATTCACGGTTATTACTATAAAAGCAGTTCTTGAATCTACCATCTTATCCTTCATTTTTAATTTTTTTTGCAGATTTATATATTATGTTTCATCTTTCTCTTTGTATCCTTTCAGTTCCCCTAGTCAAAAAAAATTTTTTTTTTTTTTTTTGGTATGGGCAGGCTCTGGGAGTTTTTAAACTCACTTTTTCAAACTATTTGTTTAAAAAAAAATCTTTGGGCGGCTGCCGTGGCTCAGCAGGCAGAGCTCCAACCTGCCGTGCTGGAGGTCTGGAGTTCGATCCCTGGTGCCTCCTGCCCATATGCAAATTAAAAAAAAAAAAATCTTTAAGTTGCTGCACTTCTTTTATTATAACTCTTAATGACAGTAGAAACATATCTATTGAAACAAACACGTCCGCATATTGCACTGAATTGTTTCACACAGGCCTGGGGCACCGGCTCCACTGTTTGGGACACCCCAACTTGAGGCGGCTGCCCAAAGCATCTTCCAGAGGCTGGTGCCTGAGCTCTGCAGGTGGAGAGGGGCCAGCAGTGCGGCTTTGATAAGTGGTCTCAAAAGAGTCTGTGAGTAGTGCCAGAACCTTCCCTGAGAGAAGGGCCTGCAAAAGTGAGCTGCTGACCGAGCCACTGAGTCTGCAATCTCCGCCCTCCTGGGTCCCAACCCCCCATCCTGGGTCCTGACCCCCATCTTGGGTCCCGACCCCCATCTTGGGTCCCGACACCAAAAGCGCCTCCAGCCACTCTTGGGACCTGACTCCCGCTTCCTGGGTCTGACCCCTTCTGGGTCCTGACACTCCTGGTCCCCAACGCTCCCCCCACCCCCCTCCTGAGTCCCAATCCACCCCCTCCAGGGTCCTGGCCCTCACCCTGGGTCCCCGCTCCCCTCACCGGGGTCCCGACCCCCCCAACCGTTTAATAGATCAGTGCATTTAGGCTTTCAGCATAAACCTTGATCAGTTGGTCATCCAGGAGGGAGATTATTCTGGAGCTGCTGAGTTGGATAGGACAGAAAGGAAAACCGTGCCCTGATTGGGAAATGCCGGTCAGTCACGACTGTCCCCACGTGTCCACAGAACTCCTTCTCCCGGCCCGCTTGGAGGAGGAAGCTGTCAAGCTCATTCTCTGAGTACCAGCTGCCTCTAGACCCAGAGGCCAAAGCCTGCTGTTCCTTGCTCAGGCCACATGCCCACCTGGTGGACGGGATCTCTGCTCACAGCCGCTCGGGACCTAGGGTCGTGTCCCCACGGCGCCTGTGGTCACCAGGGCAGGAGAAGAGAACATGGGCACCGAAACCTCAGGCAGGCACAGGCAGCTTGTTGGACTCCAGAGGAGGCAGAGCAGCCTCCAGGAAGAAAGGGAAGTTGGCGCTTTCGTGACCCTCACTCACACCGAGCCTCTCACTCGCTCTTCTTAGGAGGAAAAGCAAATGACTGAGGGCAAACAAGAACTTCAAACGTTTTCAGTAGAAGAACTCTGATCATCAAACAAAACTTAACGAATAATGTTGACGTCACATGACCTTCCAACATGGGGGTTTATGTCTTGCATATAGTCTAAAGATTATGCTAAACTCAGTGTCTAAAAGTTCAGTGTGAAACTTAGATAGAAAACCTGGGCTACCATATTTTGAGAACAGTGAAAATCCAGTGCGTTAAGCTCGAATTTGTCATTTGTATACGTTCTTTATTGAAATCTCCTTTCAAATCTCTTGACCATTTTTTTTTTAAAACACGGTTGTCTTCTTATTATCAAGTTCTTTTTATATTCCGGATAGAAATTCTGTATCTCAAATATTTGCAACATTTTCTTCTAATGTGTGGCTTGCCATTGCCTGTTCTTAACAGACTCTTTTGAGAAGTGATGTTTTAATTTTGATGAAGTGCAATATATCAGTTTTGTCTTTTATGCGTCCTGCTTTTTGTGCTTAAGAAGTCTTTGTCTAACCCAAGTATGTGAAAAATACATGAAAAGACGCTTAACATCACTAGTCATTATGGAAACGTAAATTAAAATTCAAATGAGTAATGCTATTTACCCACAAAACAGGGACAATAAAGAAGGCTGAAAACAGCAGGCAGTGGGGAGGCCGCAGAGCAACTGCCGTGGCTTAGCCGGTGGGCACAGCCCCTTCTTCAAACAGGCTGGCAGCATCTCATAAGGTTAAATGTGCACTTGCCATAACCCAACAACCCCTTCCAGATTGATTCAAGAAAAAAAGAAAAATGTCCACGCAGAGACCAGGGCTCGAATGTTCATGAAAACTATTCATGATAGCTAAAAACCTGGGGGAAGCAGTTGTGGTGGAGTATGCAAGAATCCTAGGCAGGAGAAGGGGCAACTGCCAGCGCGGGCGAGGATGTGGGGGACTGCAGAAGCTCTGAGCCAAGTGGAAGCCTGCGTGCTGTGCAGCGCTCTTTATAGGAGATTCTAGAAAAAGCAAAAACACTGTGTCAGGAAGCATGCAGCATGGTGGACAGGGGAGGGCCAGGCCCTGGGGCACACGAGTCTTACGTCTCGTGATGTGGTGCAGCTGGACAGCTGTGTGTATTCGTCAAAATCACTGAATTGAACTTTTAAAATTGGTGACTTTCATTGTGTATTAATTGTATTTCAATAAAGAAGCAGATTGACGGAGATGCTATTACCTGTTTGTGCACATTTCTGCAAACATTGTCTAAACTTTGATTTGCACTACAAATATATGTTCTTGAAAACCTACCCTTGTGTCTTGAAAATGGAAAAGCTAAGTTTCTAGGAGGAGCATGGATCCTCTTTGTTTCAATTAACCCTGGCTATGAGAAATCAATTGTTCATAACGCGCGAAGGAAAAGTCCGCAAACCTCGATGACTGCTCTGTTCAGCGTGTCCTTCCTGAAGTGACCATGGGATTTGTCCTGCTGTCCATAGCCTGTCCTGCTCTGATGGGGCCACTTGGGTGCAGGAAGCCCACAGGAGACCTCGGGCTGGGCCCGAGGGAAGGACCTGGCCTGGCAGCATTCCCGCAGCACTGCTTTCAGTGAAAACAAACAAACAGGCAAACAACCCCCCAAACCTTCTTTCTAGGAGAACACAGAGGGAGAGAAGTGCATGTGGAGGAGACGCCCTTGAGTCCACTCTCCCTTAACTCTTTATGAAGGTATCAAGAAAGCAGGAAAGAACCAAAAGAAGCAGAAAGAAGGCAGAAAAGGGGTTGGACAGAGTAATTTGGGCGGTGAATAAAGAAATATTTGCAAGGTCCCCTTGGGGGACTGGGGAGAAAGGAGGAAATATCCATCTTCCCCATTTGGAGAATTTCTGATACTCTCACAAGCAGTGGGGCAGATCTACACCCCTGGGAGTCATGTCCCATGTCAGGGAAGGGCAGTGAGTTCACCTGCTGAGTTGGCTTAGAGAGGCCACATCCGAGCAACAAAAGAGGTTCTCGGGGGGGGGGAGGGATTCTTAGGCCTAATTTTAAGTAGGTTTAACTTGTCCTTTGTAGGAATAGGTTTCATAGTGGTGAACCCCAAGATTGAGGGCTTGGCCTATTGATTTGGTTGTCCCCACTGCTTGAGAGACTACTCTGCTGTGGGGATTGGTAAGTCCAAATTCCACAGGGCAGGCCACAGGTCAGAAACTTCAGAAAAGGTGATTATGAAATCTGGCATGTCTGAACTCAGTAGTTCCAAAGTTTGTGATCTTTGGAACTCCTACAAAGAGGAAGTTGATTCTCCAGGAGATACTGGCTGGTTGAAGAAAAGGCAGACATTTTCTTCCTGCCTGCTGAAATCCTCTGTTCCCACTTTAAGACCTTCAACTGACTGAATGAAGAGACATCCTTCATTGCTGAGGGCACTCTCCTTTGTTGCTTGTAGATGCAATCCAGCATAGATTGCATTAACCACAACTGACTAATGATGTAAGTCCATTTACCATATATTCTCACAGTAACACTCAGGCCAGTGTTTACTTGACCAAACATCTGGACCCTATGACCCAGCCAAGTAGACACCTGAAATCAACCATCACGGAGTAATGCAATGAACTCCATCTGGGGCATGTTAGGTTTGAGAAGACTATTGCATATCCAAGTGGCAATGTCATGGTACAACTCAACACCCATGTCTGGAGTCAGGAGAAGGGTCCACCTCTGACATCTAGGTATAGGCCATGCCAAGGGTTCTTGCTGTGAAGAGGGCCCAATACAGGGCAGTGAGTGTGGGGTGATGGGAAGGGCCACAAGTGTTTGTTTGCTAATGGGAAGGCTATAATAGGATAAACCTGGTGATAAAAACAGGAGAAGGGGGTGGTAGAATTCTTGCCTGCCATATGGGAGACCCAGGTTCGATTCCCAGCCCATGTACTTCCCCAAACAAACAAAGAAACCAACAAAAACAAACAACTTAACAAATGGTGCTGCAATAATGGGATACCCACATGGAGAAAGAATGAAATGTGACCCCACCATACAGCAGACAAGCAAACAAAAAACAAGAGAAGGAGGAGCACTGATCATTCTGGAAATTTGCTTCAGAATGTCTTCCAAGTTTGGTTTTCATTTTAAATGAGATAATAATATCTCATAGTTTTGTTATGAGGGTTAAATGAAGTCATACTTGTAAAGTGCTTTAAAAGATGTTTGGAATTGTACCTATGTATAATTATTGGCAAAAATTATAGATAGCCATAATGTGCATGCGAATATAAATCTTATGGTTATTTTTTTCACGTATGGCCACAGAGATGTTTTGAGTTGCAGGAGCTCCATGGTTCTGTAGAAGATGTGGGTCTCAGTGGTGTGGCTCTCTTTATTGGGGGAAGGAAGCAGCCCCGGCAAAGGGAAAAGACAGGAAGGCTGGGAAATGTGTGGCTGGAGATGTGCTTTTTCACCGGTGTGAGCCTCAGGTTCCTTGCCTATAAAATCAGTAAAATCCAGGGATGAAAGTCTGTCTGGCAACGTGGAGCATGGCTCCCAGCGATGAGCCTCACCCTGGCACCATGGGAAGGACTGCGTTCCTGGTCAAAATGGGGAAAAAAATTGTAATAAAATAAGGTATCAGTGGCCGAGAGAGTTCCAATGGAGTCAAGAGGCTATTCTTGGAGGTTGCTCTTATGCAAGCTTCAGCTAGATATTGCTATTTACCATGGTTTGCCAAGTCACCCTGCCAACCCCAAAGAACACACAGGGCTCTATCTGAGAAGCTACAAAAGTTCCATGTGCTAAGACTTCTTTCCAGAAATCTATGACCTTCAGATGGTTTCTAGGCCAGATAAGTCCTGAAACCCAGAGGGGCCAACTTCTCCAGAACATCAGATAGTTCCATCTCCCTACCCCATATTAATGACACCCCTTTCCACAATGAAAAAGTTAGGATGGGCATAGCCCAAATACCCCTAAAAATTGGAAGAAAGCTCAAAGGAGAAGATGGAGTTATAACAGAAAAGATAGGGTTTAACAAATGAGTATGACAACTAGATCATTAGTTATTCTCCAGTGTCCTGGAGCACTGGAGGGAAAAACCTGAAATTGTGGAACTGTCACCCATACGAAACTCTGAAATCTGTTCTATAACTACTTGTTGTGTGTGCTTTGAAATTGATTGCTTTTTTTTTTTTGCATGGACAGGCTCTGGGAATCGAACCGGGGTCTCTGGCATGGCAGGCGAGATTTCTGCCTGCTGAGTCACTGTTGCACTGCCCTTGTATATATGTTATATTTTGCAATTTAAAAATCAGTATAAAAATCCCTATCCCATTAGTAAAATAAAACTCAAAACCACAATGAGATACCATCGTGCTGGAGAGGATGCAGAGAAACTGGGACCCTGGTGCCTTGTCGGATGTGAATGTAAAGCGGTGCAGCCGCTGGTGGAGACAGCTTGGTGGTTCCTCAGGAAGTTAAACATAGAAGTACCATATGACCTGGCCATCCCACTGCTAGGTATATACCTGCAGAAAGTGAAAACAGGGTCTCCAACAGGTATTTGCAAACCAGTGTTCGTAGCAGCAGTATTCACAATTGCCAAAAGACAGAAACGACCCAAGCGTCCAATGAACAGGACATGGTAACCCCACACGATGGAATGTTATTCAGCGGTCAGAAAGAATGGAGCCGTGAGACCTGTGCACCCTGGGAGAGTCCTGAGGACATGATGCCGAGTGAAATAGGTGGGCACAGAGGGACGAAAACTATGTGATGTCACTTATATGAGATACCTAGAAAGACAAATTGCAGACATGGAAAATAGATTAGAGGCTGTCAGGGATGGGGGAGGGGACTTTGCTTGGAGGTGTAGAGTATTTGTAAAAACAGCACAGCATTGCCTTGGAGGGGCGTGAGGAAGTGAGGGTTTATATAAAAGTTTTAACACAGAGGGGGCACTCGATATGCTTTTTCTGGTGTGCTGAAGTCAGTTCTCCCAGGTCAATCCATTCATCCTGTAGATTTCAAAGCTACCAATGTTTTCCAACGATGCTTCTCTGAACTGTACAATTGAAAAGATTTTAAAATAACAAGAATTTAAAGAAGCCTTCCTCTTCTCCTTGTACCTTTGAGATGTGGAGGGAAATCCTGATGGTCTGAGAATCATGGCTACTTTAAAAAGTCTGTGGTCACATGAGTAGTCAACCAAGACCACCTTTTATTTATACTTAACTTTTTCATTGTATACTATAACAAATATACAAAGCAAAGAAATGAAAAAGCAATAGTTTTCAGAGCACTCTTCCACAAGTAGTTACAGGACAGATCCCAGAGTTTGTCATGGGCTACCTTATGATCCTCTCAGATTTTTTCTTCCAGCTGCTCCAGAATATAGGCGGCTAGAGGGCTTAAATACTTTTTTATTATCACAGTTGACTTTTTTCCTTCTTTTTTTGTGAAAAAGACATATATACAAAAAAGCAGTACATTTCACAGCACAGCACCACAATTAGTTGTAGAACATATTTCAGAGTTTCACATGGATTACTATTCCACAGTTTTAGGTTTTTTACTTCTAGATGCTCCAAGGCATTGGAGACCAAAAGAGGGATCAATTTAATGATTCAGCATTCATATTCAGTTGTTAAATCTTATCTTCACTGTATAACTCCACTATCATCTTTGATCTTTCCATCCTTCTTTTTTAGGGGTGTTTGGGCTATGGCCATTCTAACTTTTTGATATTGGAAGGGTCTGTTACTAATATGGGGTAGGGGATGGAATTATCTGATGTTCTGGAGAGGATGGGCCCTCTAGGTTTCAGGACTTATCTGGACCAGGGACCCATGCGGAGGTTGTAGGTTTCTGGAAAGTTACTCTAGTGCCTGGAACCCTTGTGGAACCTTATATATTGCCCTAGGTGTTCCTAAGGATTGGCTGGAATGGTCCTGGTTGGGGGTTGACAGGTCATGATAGGTAGCAAGGTCTAACTGAATCTTATGTAAGAGCAACCTTCGGCGTAGTCTCTCGACTCTATTTGAACTCTCTCTGCCACTGATACTTTATTTGCTATACTTCTTTTCCCCCTTTTGGTCAGGATGGAATTGTTGATCCCATGGTGCCAGGGCTGGTTTTTTTTTGGCATGTGCAGGCTCTGGGAATCGAACCCACGGCTCCTGTATGTCAGGTGAGAATTCTGCCTCTGAGCTACCCTTTCACTACTCTCCAGACCACATTTTACTGTGAAGAACAAAAATAAATCTGTCCTGTGTCGTTCGTTTCACTGAATGTATTATGAGCCTTTCCCTGGGTCGCACCACTTGGGAGTGGGGGCATCCAAGCAGGCAACTTCTTCCTAAATTAGCCGTGGACGATACCTGGTACCTGGGGCGATGTTGTGGGGACCACAGGCAGCGTTTCGGACTCCAGTTCACCATGTACTCATTTCCCGCCAAGACTGGGCAGGACCCGACACGGCCACCAACCGGCTGGCCGCCAGGACAAGAGTCGCCACGAGGGGCCGGTGTTTGGGGCCTTTATCTCATCCGCAGCCCTGATCGCTCATGTAGGTTTTAGTGATGAGATGCCTGTAAATATCGGTAACGAAATAAGTGAGACAGTTCTCCATGGGTTTAGAGGCACTGACTGCCTTTGAACTGGGACACCTTTTCAAAGGTGCTCTCACAGCAGGGCCGTGGCAGGTACAGATAGTATCTCTGCGGAGAGCTGTGTGCACAGCCCTGAGAGAAGGGTGGTTCCCTCCAGAATCGAGAGCGTGCTGCTGCCCAGCACGGCAGAGGGGCTGCCTCCCCGGGAGTCAAGGCAGGAGTGCTTGCGTCCTTGGAAAACGTCTGCACTTCCCCCGTGAGGACCTGAGTTTTGGGGGCGGGTGGCCCACGCTGCAGCCATGCGAGGAAGCGGCGCCGCGGAGCCTCTGACTCTGCGGCAGGCGAACTTGGGTAAATTCTCAGACTCTTTGCAGTTTGTGAAAGCCACACCCATGTACGCCGTGTGTGTGTGTGTGTCTGTGTGGGCGGGTGGGGGTGGGGGGCGTGTGCACTTTTTGCAAATCAGATGTTTGGGACTTTTGACAAACCAGCCAAATTGCTAGAATTTTAAAAATGCTGCCTCCGCAGATGTTACATTTAGATGGTGCCACCCACTGGGCCCCAGGTCCCTCCAGGGACGAGCTGGGGCTTCCCTTCTGTGGCCGTGGCGGGCACGCGAGAAGCCCTGGAACCTGTGCGGGGGCAGCTCACCCCTGCAGATGATGTTAGCACTGGAGAGCCCCATTCAGAATTTCATTTGTAATTATTAGGTTTTCCTATTACCCCATGGTAGTATTAGCATTTTGAGCACCATAAAAAATCTGCATTTTACTTCCACTTTATCAGAAGCTGCAGTTTTTCTTTAAAGCGCTGATTATCAGGACACGCTGTGCTCCCAAGGGTGTTTAGAAAGAGCCAGGAGAGGCACCACAGTCACGCCAAGACATTTTGCTTCTCCCTCAAGCTTCCTTGCCTACAACATAGAGGCAATTGGGCCAAATGATCAAAGTCATTTTCAACTCAAAGACTCTATGAGGCTCTGGTACTGAACTCCGATTTTTCTCATATGTCTTAAAATTGCTGTTTGCTTAGTAGTTTACACTTCTGGAACACACTCTTTCTCTCTAGTAAGGCAAGCGTGCCTTTCTTGTTTTTGCTAAGATAGAACACAAAAATGATACATAATCTGCAACCAGTGCACACTGGAGCCATCTCCAGGCCTGCTGGTGGCTGGTGGGTCCGGGGCGACCTGCCCTCACACCACCTGAGCTGTCTGTGTCCACCTCTCTGTGGCTCTGGGTCCAGGGTTGGGTCAGGCCTGCCCAGAAGAGCTGGCTATTCCCTGCAGGTCCCCCCGGGACCTGCCTGATACCACGGGCGCTGAGCTCTGAAGAACGAATCACGCGCTCTAGAAGTCTCTTTGAAGTCTTGTGACTGCTGGTCCCAGGCCGAGGATTCACCTTGGCCGGGCAGTGGCCCTAGCACCATAGCTGCCCTATAAAATGGTTGGGAAATCTTGCCATTTTACTCAGTATTCATATTCCAGCTAGGCAACCGGAAAGAAACCCAGCAAGAGCAGCTGGGTGTGAGAGGGGCGGGGGGCTGGGCGGGGGCTGGGCAGGAGGCGGGGCCCCTGTGCTCCTGCAGGTCCTGCTGTCACCTCCGCCTTGACCTGGAGACGGGTGTTCCTGTGTGAGTGCTCACTCCCAGGTGCTTCACGGAGACACCCAGAGGAGAGGACCTGGGCTCTGGCCTCAGCTCCCTCTACCCAGGCAGGGCCTTCCTGAACTGGACACGACCACTCGGACGTGACTCTGCCCTTCTTGGGAGAGTGTTTCCAGGTGTTTCCATCTAACAAACGTCCTACAGCGAAGGCATCTGGGAGGTCTCCAGGGGGCCTTGGGGTGGCAGAGCCTGCAGCCGGGCAGAGGCGTGACGGGCGGAAGGGGTCGTCTCACGGGGCCCCGCATGTTCACCGCTGTCGGGGAGAAGCTGAGCCCCAGGCCTGTGTCAGTCCACAGTCCTTCGTACTCATTTGAACTCTGTGATCTTTGACACACAGAGAGAAGCAGCCTGCCGTGCGTGTGCACATGCACGCCTGTGTGCAGACGCTCTAAGAAGGGGAGAGACGAGGCAAAGCGAAAGGAGAACTTTACCAGAACTTGATGTTGAGAGGAACCCTGGGCGGGTGGAGCTCTGACAACACACGCGAGTTTGAGCCTGGAAACCGCAGCTGGCTGCGTTTCTCAGATGAGCCAAGTCCATCCTTCCAGGATGACGGGAGAGCATTTCGCCTTCATGTTAAGAAGCCTTTTTCACCGCTGAGAAACTGCCAGGCTCCCCGGGGCTGCTGACCACCCCATC